>JAGVSP010005246.1:0-10288 GCA_022494985.1 Micrasema minimum
TTTGCGAGAAATGTTTAGAATTTGTAAAAAAAAAACCCGTATATCTTGTTCAAATTTAAAAGGCAGAATAACATTAAAACAAAATTTATTAAAAATTAACAATATTAAACCAAAAAATATTAAAATTTGTTCTCACTATTAGACATATTAGATCGTCGGCGTCGGCGTCGGTTCAAATCCCCACTTCGACACGACTCGATTCCTATTTTCAAGCACAAGCCGCTTAGGCTTTATTGAAAATTGTATTTACAAATTGAAATATGTGCAAATATCATCAGATTGCATAGATTTCTTTTTAAATTAAGAAAAAATATATATGTGTTGTTGTTTTTGCAGAAACAGTTTCGATAAGTTTTCTTTTTACTGGAATCAAAGAACTTTCAATGTCTTATAAAAATTATAACTTGTGATGCATGATGTGGTTGAAAAAAAAAATTAAAACAATATCGCGTTTTTCTGAGAAAAAACCCATCGTAAGTATAGAATTTTAATAAGCAAAACTTCCAAAACATTATTACGGGAGAAACTTGAAGGTGGCTATGGGAATACAGGCTGGAGGAAGAATTCTAGGAAATCCCCAATTAATAAGGGATGATATTACAGCACACCGCACCTGGGTCACCTCGACATCATATTATATTGTATTGTACATATATACGTGCATGTTGTGGGTAAAAATAAGATTGTACAAGAAAATATTTCATTTCAGATTACGATACATTTTCTCAAGTTGGAATCCTATTCCCTGGTTACTGGAAACCTCAGTTGAACAAAGGAACCACCGCGCACCAGTGTGGTTAACTGTACCCCGTTAGCACCTTGTACATTATTAGCAATTTAAAACAACAATTAATCTTTCAGTCTATATAAACTTTTAGAGGGGAAGTTAACGGGAGATATAGGGAGGGAAGAACGTTGGGACAGCCGCAGGTCTAAGCTCTAGGATCAGCAAATGAACCAGGGCTTAGTTGGGCTGGCTAGGAAGTGTCCTAAATAGACAAGTATCGTTAATTAATTGCATCCGTTCACAGTGCACTGTCAGTGACAAAGGGACCGAGTATTGGTGAAACCAAACTTACCGCCACAAGTTAGTTCGGGAATATTAGGCGAGCTGCCAGATGTAGAGTACTGCAAGAGCCAATCTGGGTTACGGCTCAATAAAAAAATACATCGCGGGGTAATTCTCCGAAAGGGGGAGAAATAATGTGGACAGAGCCGCACTCGGAAAATAAAACATGCACGAGAGTAAAGAATAAGAACGGGCCGTACAGTCTCGGCGATGAGTATAGCCCGAATATTCAACTTCAGCTACACCGCAGGATACGTGCCTGTAGTAACATTACCGCGTTGTTGTGGGTAACGTATGAAAACATATTTCCACACTATTTGAATACACCTAAAGTTCTCTAAACTAACGCCCGTCTAAAGCAAGCTGCCCATAATGGAGGGAGGAAGTTTCGGTTCGGGAAAGTTACTAGAGGCGGTTCTCATCTCCACGAGAGACTTGTCCCGCGACCTAACTACCGCGTGTTGATCCTGTAAAGCATGCAAATCAAGGCTAATGGAATCTGAGACTTGCAAACAAACCGACAAATATTATGTACTTAAATAATTATGCCACAGTGTGATTCGTGTTATATGATAACAGAAATGAATACTTCAGTCACAACTAGAACGTAAATTATGTAAATTAAATTAAAAAGTATTCAACATAAAGAAGTTTGGTGGTGGAAAACCCTTCACTCGTCGTGAAATTTGACTAAACAAGATTGAATTCGTACGCATAGTAATGTAAATATACATATGCATGACCTCGGCAGATGTTCTCAGGCTCTCGCAGACCCTCGGACATGATGGGAAAATGCAAATCCGGGGCGGGACACTCATTAACCGTACTACCCGCGTCCCACTGTACTCTAGTACCAGTGTACCTAGTGCGGTACCACTACACCCCCAACCCCCACACCTCCACCTCCACCTCCATCTCCAACACCACTAACCGACATACAGGATTACTGTTCACTGTTTGGCTCCTGCTGCCAACTTATAATTAGTCTTTTCACAAATTTGAGTAATTAAATAAAGCAAACTCGACGAAACGCAAATAAACAATGACGCGAGAGAAATAGGAGGCGTGTTGAGCTCCAACTTAGATAATAATGGAGCCTGAGAAAGGCTAAAGGATATGACCTCATGGACCGCTGGTAATTGTTAAATATAAGTAGGTATATCACTAATGTAGCCATAAAACGAATCCCGTCAGACAAGGGAGTGAAAGTACGTCGTTTGCTTATGTAATTATGCTAATTTAATAACATGTTCCGAAACATGCTCGCGTTCGTAAGGAGAAAATTAATTCTCATTGTGCACGAGCGCCATTTTTCAGGAAAAGTGGATCGAGTTAACTGGCTAATCTGGGTATCTGGGAGTAGAATCAATATCCCAGAGACCTACTACGTGTACTAGTACTTGGTACAGAAGTATGAAGGCCCTCGACGGGTGGAACACTTGTACGAGAAAATCAATTAAAAGTTTTACAATAAAAGTTTTAGTACGGACAGTAGGTAAGGGGAGGGGAAGAGGGGACTTGTTTAGAGGTAGATTTTGCACAGTCATACTTTAGGGAAGAAAAAACTGTTTGGAATTAACAAATATTTTCGAATAATCATTGTGCTAGCTCCCCTTATGATGTTACCTTTTTAGTGAAATCCGGAACAAAAAATGTCAGAGAGTTAAGAGGGGGGAGGCTGGTGGCGGGCGGCGGGCAGCGGGCAGCGCCAGATAGCCAGATACTGGGACCAGAGTGGCCCCAACTGCGGGTAATGAGGAAAGTTTATCAAATCGGGCTACGGATTACAGTGGCTTTATCGGGGGAATCACTTGACGCCAGTTATCTATGAGTAGCGGATTTAAGTCATTATGTCCCGAATCCTGAACACTTCATTAATAATAAACTATACCACTTGTTCACTGGAGTGTAAATTCCGAACGATTAACAACTTGCTATAGAATAATCGGAGTTCCCACTTGCACCATAGAAAGAATTGCTACTAATAATTACATGTTTGAATGCACATACCTAATTGCTGTTTTCAATATAAACATAGCATGACCATTATCCGGAATAGAAGCCGCATTAGGTACAGCTTAAATTAGCCAAGTGACCAAATAAAGTATTTTCCGAATTGGTCCACTAGCACTCGCGAGATGCGCCAGTTTGGATTAGCCGAACGTTAGAGGATTTGAAGGCTTTTCAATTACGGCGCTGACAGCCGTTTTATTCACAGCCCAATAGAACTCTTTTATGTCTGTATACAACACTCTGGAGGGTAATTCCGATACTAAACCGAGCGCGCAAACACGATAACACCGCAATACGAACATTGTGTCGCTCAATGGAGCCCTGTCCCGCGATACTAATCCCAGTGGAGGTGCTCCTTGAGGGACCAAATAGGAGAGATTAGTATGAAGTACAACTTTACTTTCAATGGATAAAGTATTAAATACTTTAACTTTCTACGGCAAACAAAATTACACGAAGCTTTCTGTCGTATTTCTATATGTACATTTGTTATAGCGAATTCTAATGCGGGAAAAAATAATATTGCGAGAAACTTTAATGTCCAAAGATAAAGACGAATATCGAATTGGCATTTATTTTATAGAACTTTACATTTACCTATAATAAACACATATTTTAAAATGAAACTAGATTTCTGATTCTACATGTACTTTTCCTGTAGAAGTTAGTTAAAAAAATTCCACGGCTGTCGCTGAACAAAAAATCGATATTATTTGAACCAGAAACCTAGTGTGAATTTTAAATAATAATATATTATATAAGGATGACGAAATATACAAGGATGATTGAATATATATAGGGATGAATGAGGCATAAGCATGGTTCGTGCGACAATTTTCACGAGAAGCTGGCAGCAGATTCCAAACAATCAAATCATTGTTTTTCAAATGCCACAAATGTAGGAAGTGTCGTCGTTGTGAAAAGGGCTCTTGAGAATCATTAAGATAGTTTGTTGTTCATACAAATAAAAAAAAATTGACAGTTGAACTTTAATTTTTCATTTTTTGTTTTATTAACTCCCCCATTCCACCTATTTTCACGGTAGGTGGCTCAGTATCGCGATATTGAGTGCGTTTTTTTCCGCCAAAAGCGTTTATTTTTCCAAAATATTCGCTAAAGAATCATACGCATTTTTCATACTAAATTTTCGCATTACGACAAGGACTTTTCCTCGTCGAAAAAAACTCTAAAGAGCCCTATTTTTTTGCGGTAAATCAAAAATAGACAATATTTCCACCTAAACGACATCTTAAAACCGCGTCTAGCTGCAAAAATAAGTAATGGTTGCTATGGGAACATAGCATTGTTTACTTCTTCATATTTTCGTATGGGCAACGTTCTTATACCGGTTCTCATTCTTCTATATGTATTCTTAGGAAAATGTTATTTACTTATAGGATTCGTATTTGTATACTGATTACATACTTTTTGTAATCAAAATATTGATCGCAGTAGATAGAGTCAGGCCGAGATTCTTGTTAGACTAGCGGGTACCCAAAATGAAGAATATTACGTACATAAGCGCTTCGTAATATTATTCTTGTAAAGCACGCGCCAAGTCGGTATTATTTCCGCTTCCGAGTACAATGCGGAACATTCTCGCTCGGAAAATTAGAGACAAGAGAAGAATCTAAAACCGCGGGGTAGACAATGGTACCTACAAACATCGCCACTTGAGCATCTCATTTCTAACTGAAATTACACTGTGGGCTGGGTAGTGGGTAGTACCGGACCCCGGGGTAGCGTGCCTCTACAGCAAGCAGCCGGCTACGGTTGCTAGCCGCCAGCCACCACCTCACACTCCTCGACTCCTGGCATCCTCACCCTAGTACCGAGTCAATACTAATCCAAAACAAAAGTCGTATTAGTCATATTATTTATTGGTAATTTCGATACGTCACGATTCGCAGGAAACAATGGTTAGTTAAGTTATTAGTTATAACTGTTTCACAGAAAGCAACGGAAACCTCGATTTCTGCTGTAAAACGGTAATATCTTCTAAAGGGTTCAGCGGAAGGCGAATGTGGCTAGTACCGCTATTACATCGCGCACATATTATATGAACGAGTAAATACCTACATAACATAAATAATTTGCTGTCGAATAAAACTTTTATATATTGCCACCGTAATAAGGCGGAATAAAATATAAAAGTAACAATAATTATCATAGAAAAATTACCACAGAGTTATTTCATTAGGAGACGCCACGCGCCGAGACGCCACACGCCGAGACGCTACGCTCGGGCGCGAAACGGAAGCACAGATTAGAATTCCAAATAAGCAAGAAATTTTCAAATTAATACTTTCATGAATGTATCCTGCTTAAAAGAATTTTCTACAAATTTAAGTTGTCTAAATTAAATATATTTTGCATAAATAGTCGGATTTGTCGTTTTGCAATATTTAATTACATTAATGTTGCGACGCGACGAGCAGACGACATAATATCTCCAAGTGCTTGAAAACATATCAAACTACTAAGTACACTATCAGGTCATTAAGTAATGTACACTACTAAAAGGTACTAATATAATTTAAACCAGCTCTCTCTGGGGCATTTCTAAACGCTACATATCCCCGCAGCGCGCCGCGTGCCACGTGCAGATTGCAGATATATATACCAACCAACTCGGGTAGCTTAATGACGGGAACGTGTAAAATTAAAATGTCAAAGCTCTTAAAAACGCGGGGATCTCTTCATTAAGCTCTGTGCAGGCGACGTCGGCTTATCCGTCGCTGGAGGATTTTTACACAAAGCTTTCATGTAAATATTTATCATACATGTCTGTATTTGACCGACTTTATACTTTATACGGGGGGAGCAGAATACCCGTACTACCCGTATTCTACGGGAGTAAACAGAAACGTGAAAAGAGACATGACGCGTGATACTACTAGCTACGTAATCCCCTTTTTATAATATTTTGTATGCGGAAAATTTTACGGTAAATTTTAAAGCGTGGATTTTAAAAAACTGTTCCATTTTACTTCGCGACCCATTTCGTCATGAAATTCAAAAAGCACACCACTGATTAACTTTTCCATCTTAAAGCATTACATTCAATCTCATTACAACCTCGAGCTGACAAAATGAGTATAACTCTTTGTCCGCGGGTGGCACCTGCAGCGTGCACTGCCCTCCGCGGAGCGCGCGGGGAGCCACAAGCGCCGGCACTGTTCTACCACTTCACTACTTGTTACCGAACATCACCTGGAAACAAGAAAAACCACCGTTATTAACTATACAATTATACTACAATAACAGTCTTGCCAAAACAAAAACTATTTTCATAATTGTGATTATTGGTAATAGAAGGCCGGTAATCGAAACATGTGTAGTTTTGCAAAATCAGTAAGGTGCGTATAATGTGTGCACTGTAATCATTCAATCAATTCAAAATAATTATCATGTAGGTTCGCAATATCCACTGCACATAATAGACTGCGTTGAAACTAACCAATACGAGTATAAAAATGAAAAAGTTTTAACATTTACAAGCATGAGTGGATCAATTTCAAGCCGGAACTATTTATACAATTTTAAGTGCAGTTTAATTGACAAAAATTTACTTCATTTTTGTATCCCTACAGAGATGAGGTAGATTTTTTTCAAATTCAGGAATATGGATATTCGAGCGTTTACAGAGCTTATAACCTGTCATTGGCCGGGTTAAGTGGCCACTTTATGTAGGTACTACAACATTCCCCATTCCCATCCACACCAGGTAACATTTTTGATTTTGTATACATGTTACGAATCGAGAATCATCCACCAGCGAGTTGAAAGCTCCATCTATGCATTGATATTGAAGTTAAGTATTTATTAGAAAAAAATCTACCTCATCTCTGTAGGGATATAAAAATATATCCCTACTCCCGTCTTGGGATAAAATCCAGATTTGTGTACAAGTATTTAAACACGCCCAAAATGTTGGACAAAAAATTAACTCACACGTGCATAAAAATATGCTAAACTTAACTAACTAAACTTACTAACATTCCACATGTAAATTCGGCTTAAACTATCAATTTTAAAAAACGCAAGCAATTCTCATTGTGCTATAAAGTCGTGGTCACAGGGAAGGGATTAACTTCAGAAGGAAGTACCTACCTACTGCCTAGAAGGGGCACAGCTGAGCTGGTGGTAGATTTCACATTTTATTATCTATCAAACCGATGCTTTCAGCCTTAAAGCCGTTAAAATGTGGCGTCTTTTCGATACAATGTACACATATATCAATATTGATTGATTCGTAGATAATTTAAAGCGGTTTCATGATCGAAACCGATCTGAAAGAAATGTAATGTGGATGAACCCACGTTTACTGAGTAAAGATCTTACTTATTATTTTAATTTTGTTTTACTCTCATAGAAAAAGTGTGTGTATTGAACTTTAAAAATATGTATATTTTAGTAAGTACTCTCTTAAAAATCGGAAGAAACCAGTTACAAAATTTTGAAACAGGTGACATCTAAACTGATATCACACGTTTTACCAAGTTACATACAATGTTTTTAACTAACTAACTATGACGCCATTTCCTCGAAGGGGTAGGCAGAGAGAATAGAACGTTACAGTTCCCTTGGTTCCTCCAAATTCATACATCATCTTCTCATGCACGCACGTCGATTGTTCCGACTTTTCTCATGACCACTTTCAAGTTTTTGTTGTACTTGATCATGCCATGTCTTTCTCGGCCTTCCTCGACTTTTACATCCAGACACACTCGGTAAATATTTTTAGCGGTAATAATAGTTATAAAATGTTAAATATTCACAAAATTCAAAGTAAGATAAATATTTGATAAGCGCTTTTTGGCAGTCAAAGAAATGCAATTTAGTTTAAAATCCCGTCGTTTGCGCTGGTTAAAGTGAAACCAAAACGTTAAAAAAACCGTCAGCCGTCCATTAAGTGTTGTGTAAACAAACTGCTACCAACAAATGAAAAAGCTTCCAGTAAAATGAATCTGCTATGGAAAAGTGTAGAATATTCCGTGTGGGAAAATTAGTATTGGCTGCTCTGTGGGTTCCGCTAACTGTGCGAGGCGAGGCGCGAGGAATGGAAACTTTTATACTTAATGAGAACAATCAACACTTGGATTACTTTTCATTTCCAATTGAAATAGAGAACACAACACGCTGTAAAATTACAAGTTTTTATTACACAATTCAGAAACGCTCACAGCCCTTGAGGGTTGTATTTTCTAAGAAACAAAAGTGCTTTATAATATTAAACTTACTTCTTTCCCGACAAACAACAGTTGTTAAAAGCCCAGAGAGGCGATTCTGTAACTGTGTTTCTTAACTTAAGGCGACTATTAAGGATCAAATCCTTAGTTAAGGATGTTTGCGATTCTCGATCTAAAATTTGACAGATGAATTCCTTCCGCGAAGGCGAAATTCCTTAAAACTTTCCTTAACGTAAGGTGGCCATTTTACCCGACGCTAACGCTAAGGATCTTGTGCAATTTGATTTTTAACAGAAAAGTATTTAAAATACGTAGTTAATTTCGCATATTAACGTAACTAAACATTGTTTGTTACTTTATTCCCTATTTTTTCATTATAAATTACCATCTACGTAAAACAGCATACAGCAGTGTCATGTACAACCTATTATTAACTATGCATTATTCTTTCATTCTTGATTCCTTGATTGCAACAGTGTTTTGAAGTTTTGAGTACGTTTTGACTGTTATTTCTTACTTCTATGGCTAAAAAAGTAAAACCATAGACAATAAACGCTGTATTGCCAGTGGACAAATATAAAATTAAGGATTTATCCTTACCACAAAATGTAAGGATCTTTCCTTATTAACAATAGATCGAGAATCGCAAAATTCTTACGGTCATCTTTCGCAAGGGAAGAAATCCTTACTTAAGGATTCCTTAAAAACGGTAAGGAAAGTTACAGAATCGCGGCTCAGACATACTTTACGGAAACGTTACATTTTTATAAAATAAAATACACATAAAATTAATGTACTAAGCTATTTTATTTTTTTCTCCCAAACCGTGTCATTTTTCCAGAGCTCAAGGAAAGGAAAAGTGGTCGATTTGTCAATGTAAGGTCGCAGTTCATTTGAAGTAACATTTCTAGGGGTTTCCGTGCCTAAAAACCCAAACGTGCAATGAAAGTTATTTTATTAACCTTTTCCTCCAACGAAAATCAAATAGATCACAATATAATGAATTTAGCAAACATTGAAAAAAATCTTAAAAAGGTTAAGAAATAGTTACTTATAATAGTATGAAAAACGAATTGTTATTAGTTTCTGTTAAAATAACAATAGGGTTCTTCCAGATAACATGAATATCCTTGAAAACGCTATAAATATTTAAAGTATATTTTTACTATTCTAACGATATAAAACACAGTGATCAAAAATTTTGTTTTCATTGATAAATTTATGTTTTAAAAACACGAAATCACGAGTGACTTTTAGTGCCCGTTATTGGCTAATGACGTCATATCCGTCTACCGTGGAAGGCGTGAAATTCATTCCGTAGTGAGCGCCTATATTGCTGTGACGTCACACCGCATGCACGCTAAATGGAGGATTTTGCGAGCGATTTGAAAAGGCGCCATTTCAAACCGCGCTAAAAAATTCATATGACATCGAAAAAAAATTAAAAAATTCCCTAGACATTGTAATTTTTCAATAATTTTTTTAAAATAAAAAATAAAAAATCGGAAAGAACCCAATTAGATTTTGTTGCATTGAATAATACATTCAAAGCAGTTAAATGTTGCAAATCCTTGGCTAAAACAAAACTAGTAACACGAGTAAATACAGAATACCTATCTACCACAACGTTAATATACACTAAAGCAACCCTGCTGTAAAAACTTGATAGCACAGTTACCAACATGAGGTGGGGAAGCAACGTCAAGACAAACATTGCCAACAGTTTGTTAGAACAACATTCATTGATTTTAATTAACAGTGAACACAAAGGAAAAATCGTACAATAATAGATCCACTGGGACCGCAGTCATGCAACAGCAGGGAGTCAGTCACCTCTGGGTGTGTGGTGAATGTATGGTTCATGGTATATGTACCTCACACGAAGGGTGAGTTACGCTAATGTATGATGTTTCAGTGTGACGTTATAGAAACCATATTGAGTACCTACCTACCTACCTATAGTAAGGAGGCGTAGCAATAGAGTATATTTTACTTACTCGTACAGTGTAGGAAT
>JAGVSP010005247.1:0-16155 GCA_022494985.1 Micrasema minimum
TATTTTGCTTCTTCCACATTCATAATTCTCCTCATTGTTCCAAAACTTTACGTGTTCAGTTTCAAGTACTTGTACCTGATCATGTCATATCTTCTTCAGCCTTCCTCGACCTCTACACCCAGGCATACTCGCATCTTGCGTCATTACTTATTTTAGCAGTTCTTTCATAATTAATTTGCTAGACACGATCGAACTAACATTAAAGCCCTTTCTTAATTTGGTCGAAGTGTCTTTGTACACATATCTTACATACTATTACCACACATTCATTTGAGAGATCACATCTTAACAGCATTCAGTCTACTTACGTCCCTCTTTTTCCAACACCACGTTTCCCTTCCTTATAAACATATAATATATAATATGTTTTTAACACTTTTGCTTAACACATTATTTAGCCATGTACCTATATTTACGAAATTTTATTCCGCGTACAAAGGCTGTTTTTCAGCGAGAGACAGAAACAACGTTGACTTAGCATACAATTTTTCCTTAAATAAAATAAAAAATATATATCTTCCAACTGCCGATAATTAAGATCTTTCATTTCAAAGAATAAGGATTTTTTTGTAATGCGTGGGTACCTACATATTTTTAACTAAGAATATTTCCTAATCGGTATTTAGAAATATAAGGTAGGTACCAATGTATCTACGCACCTACCTATATAAATATATTTTGTGATATAAAGTAATCACCACTTGTATTGAATACCCATTCCGAGTTATCTATAGACTAATCACTTCATGATTACCTACATAATATTTATCACAACACGAGTCTATAAAGTTGACTATGTTTATTTTGTTCACAACCATCCGATTATTCCATAATCCTGTCGTATTTCAGCATCACAAAGGTAATCATGTTCAAATTAAACATGGCAATAATTAAACTTTATATAAACATGGTGTAATCTAAAGCTGGTTATTAATATTTTACAAAATATAGTTGCGTTAAATTACCAATATTACTCGGAATTGTAATATTGTATTCCGATTTAAGCAACGCGTCCTTAACAATAAAAAAATAAGTGTTGCTTTGTCAACTTACTTTTTTTAAAAATACTTTTCACAACGCAGATTTGTATTGGGGGTGATGTGTAAAAAACAAACCGATTCTCAATTTACCCGATTTTACTGTAAATTATACACAATATGAAACTATGTATTTTCCCCCGCAGTATCTAATCTTCTACTAAAATTACCAAAACTCGGTATAAAAACACAATTTTCTTGTGTTTAAACTATGAATAATTTACCAAAATTACTTATAAGTTTTATAAGCACACCTACATTATTGTATTACTATGTAAACACAGATTCATATAAAGATAGCCGTAACTTAAAGCTTACAAAAATATTATTATTATTATACAAGTACAGTTTAAGTTAGTTTAATAAGCAAAATTTTGAGTGTGTCCCGAGTCTTTAAAGGTATTTTTTATATGGAAATCAGACACGGAATAGGAAATTCTGTGCTACGTTAAATGTCAATTTTTAACCATTTACAGTCTATAAGCTCCGTAAAAACCTAAACATCCACATTCCCTTCCATATTCCTTTTCTGTTTTTATATCAATTAAAATTCAAATGTGCTTTACTATAAATAAAATGACAATATTTCCGGGTAAAAAACTGTACTTTTAAAAATATTCAAATGGTATTTAAATCCCTTATTGCAAATCAAAAACGTAATCCGGGAGCAGAAGAAAATACTTAGAGGAAATCTCATTATTCCGCTTCCCGCTTTATTATCAGAAAACCTTGAATTGTTGAATATTAGAAGTATGTATAATAACTTGTCTACTGTAATTTATGGGGGAATGATAGTTTTGACCTCTTTATGATCGGCTTATTATATTTTTTCAATCTTCTCCGCACACAGAATCTATACTATTATATAGAAATTCACACAACGAACGTCCTTCGCTCGTGATCTTTTTATAAAAGGGAAAGAATTAAGGGCAGAAGGGCACACTTATCTTAATTTTACGCTTGAAATACTCTGCAAAACCGTTCAACATGTTTATACGTAATATATTATACAAAGCGTGGTAATTCTCGAGTTCGTCAGTAGACTCCGCTGTTTCGTCTGAGAGAGAAATTTATATGAAAAGGCGAAAATCACTCTATTGTTTAAAAGCTAATTTCATACTGTCTGCAAGCCAATCTTATTTTTCCCTAATGCTTATTTTCCGTGTAATTTATTTTTGAACAACTGAACTGCTTTGTTTTCAAGTGAAATAATTCGTTTTATAAATCAAAACGTTCCACATTGATAAACAGTCAGTAAGAATTACTTAAAAATTTCGCGAATGTTATTTTAGACACATCCGATTGGTATATTCACAAGTGTTTTTTATAGGAATATTCAAAATAAACTAAGTATAAATATGCATATTGTAATCAACCATTAGGGAGCACATATATTATAATGAAATAATTATAACATATAATGAATACAGCTATCTATAAGTTTATGTCGTGACCAGAACTTTGTTTTTGAGTAAAATAAGGTCCCAATGAATTATTAAGTAGGTGAGTTGGTGTGCGAACATAGTGGAACCGGCTTAAGTTATATAATACATAAATATGAAATAAATAAAACCATAAATTCTTCAAAAATTGAACAAAATAGACAGTAAAACTCTTTACCTATGTTAGGTATGCTAGGATGGCCTTTTTACAGTGGAAAAATTAAATCAATCCGATTCTCGTTGCAAAGTTTTAAATTTACTTCGTTTGTTGAAATATTATTCAGAAGTAAACGCGACATCGCGTGACGTCACGGAGCGTGTTTCTCCGGAATTATGTATAAATATATTATTCGATTATGAAATAAACGAACACTCTTTTATGTAGAACTAAATCGATAAACATACATTCGTTTAAGGCTTCACCCGAGATCGGCGTTAAAAAATAATATGTAATAATAATAATAATATATGACACCCTTCCACTGTATGCAAAAAATAAGAAGACGTAAAAAAGATCCGCTTTTTCGCAAAAAATTAATTGGCTTAGCGATTTGGGTCCCGAGAAGTCCCGTGAAATGGTTACCTCACCTAAATAGTAAATAATGATGTTAGTTTTAATGTAATAATATTACAAGGCATCAGGTTCTCGGCGCGCGGGCGTCTTGGTGGTCCGCTGTTGACAATTCAGAAAAAAACGAGAAGGTGTGGCGGGCAACAATGACGTCACGCGCCGACGACGGCCGCCGACGACCGCCGACAATGACGCGACGAGGGAAGACGAACACGTACGAAGGCGTACGAACTTACGACGAGAATCCTTTCGGCTCGCCTTGTGATCGCACGCGTCTCTAAGGCACATTATTCCCGCCAACTTTCGAGGATTTAAAATCATTGTTTTATTAGCCATTCTTCAACATTCTTTTTCATTCATTTAAGTGTTAGCATCAGTAGTTAGTTTTTGTGAATAAACCATTGTAAAAAAACGTAAGTACCTGTTTTACTCTCTCTCTTTCTGTGCACCCACATAAATCTGTACTACTTAATTGGCCACCAACTAGGTGACACCAAAAAGGCTTCATTTTTCATTTTTTTGAAGCTACCTACTAAAGATGGCAGCAAAATAAAAACAATTACTAATTAAAGACATCAAATCCTAGGGAGAATATGCGATCCAGTTTTTAATTGATTATTTAACTTTTAGGTAAAAAAATAAAATAATCCTATTTTGTGTGCGCCACTGGTTTGGACCTTTGCATGCTACGAGTATAAGTATAAGGTAAAACATGATTGTTTTCTAGCATTAGTTACAAGATTTCTCGTTTCCTCTGTAACAAATAAAAATCAAAATACCTGTTTACTCATTATCTATTAAAAATAAATATTATCAATATAATCTCAATTTGAAATAAAGTTGTAAAATCTAATATGCAATTTAAAAAAAACTTTGACCATTGAAATTTGAAATAAAACAAAAATATATACACCGTGTCCCACGATGAGACCGCGAAACTCCGGAGGGTGATTGTTCATGGTATTCTGAGAAAAAAATCCTTGTAAAGTTTTTTGATCCGGGCATTTTTAATAATTAATTTAAAAAAAGTATTAATAAAAAGCGACTATGTAATACTGGCTTCTGTTTGAAATGCTAGCGGTGGCGGGGTGGCGGTGGGCGGGGAGGAGTGGGGGTCACCGAACGCCTTGCCTTGTGCGGACATTCAAAATTCGAATTTCATATCTGAAATTGGTGCAGGTCACGTGGTGTTAGCCAGTTCAAAAATGGACGGTTTTACACGCGTGAATTTTTTATTCATATTTTAATCATTTTTTTAAGAAATTAGAATTGAGTTTTTTGAAAAACTTTTTTGAGATTTTTTTCTCAGAATATCATGAATAATCACCCTCTGGAGGTATAGACAACCAATGCATTCTACCCGTCTTTACTTATGGCGCGGGAAACAATGGCTCTGACCGAGCAATCCTCCCTTTAAGTTGCAAGTTGCACAGAGGAGCACGGAGAGAATTATGCTTGGAATAACATTAAGAGACCGAAAAAGGAACGATTGGATCCGACGCCAGACAAAGGTCTGCTACGTGGTGGAGCGAATTGCTTGGTTGAAATGGAAATGGGCCGGTCACATAGCCAGAATGACGGACGACAGATGGACGAAACGCGTTCTGGTGTGGAGACCGAGAAACCAGAGGCCTTAAGGACGTCCACCGATGAGATGGGTGGACGACATCGGGAAGTCTGCTGGAAGACAGTGGATGGGGTCGGCGCAGGATCGGGAGTAATGGAGACGGCAGGGGGAGGCCTATGTCCAGCAGTGGACCTCAACGGTCTGAAGTGATGATGATGATATAGACAAGTATAAAAATGCGCTATGGCTAAGACACTTTCATCACGACACTGAGGTTCCGAGTTCGATTACCGGCGAGATAGCATAAATCAGATTGTTATTTTTCTCAAAACTAGGTGTTTCAGATATTATTTTCCCTTTACTTATAATGTGGTTAAAATAATATACGTAAGCAAATAAAAGTTTATTAAGCAATAGAAAGAATATAAGGAAAAGAAACTTTTTATTATGGATTATTGCGCTAGTTTTGTTAAAAAACTTTTATTTAACAAAAGACATTATGTTGTGGATCTGCCGATAGGGGCGCTGTTTCCGGTATCGGAGGCTTCGGCACTTCCGGGAGGCTTTACCGAGGTAGACAGACGCTACCTATCGCTTCCAACCGACGCCGGCGACACAAATAACAATATTACCTGCACTGACGTCGCGACGTCAAGACATCGGACGACGCCGTCCTTGGTATATTCAAGTTGCACTGAATCTCAATGTAATCAAAGGTTGAATGCATTAGAATATTGAATGCAACTTTGTGTGCTTTATGTAATGTCGGTGTAAAAGTTTTATAGGTTTATTTTTACGCTCAATAATAAGGTAGAGATAACGTTTTATACTTTTGATACTTTCTAGAGCTTTTTACTAAAGTGGTAAAGCAGAGATAAATAGTTCTACACTCATCATTGTCATACATTTTATTGATCCTATTATAAAACTTCTAAATACGTGTTAATCAGTATTAAAAACAATGGATTTATATGAATGTGTGATACCTTGGACTGGACTGGTACTGAAGCGCACGACTGTCAAACAAAAGTTAATAATCTAATTTTTGTTCTATTTTTCCAGTTAAAATGAGATGTAATATCAAAGAATATTGGATTAAGTTGCATGAAAGATTTAATATTTCCTTTTTATAGGCTAAAATAACCGGGTAAATTTAGAACGATGTAACCTTATAGCATATTGATTCACGTCCATTTCCATAATTACTAAATCGTTAGACTAGCAAGTGTAGGAACATTGTGGACTGTGGAACTCTTATGACGTTTGAAGGTTGAGTTGAACACGAAAATAGACCTTAAGGTATGGTCAATTATTGTATTTGCTTTTACTTTATTCTGTGCACGACATAAACTTAGTTTTCCTTTCAATTCTTATTTATTTTATATTTTAATAAGAAAAATCGTGTTCTGTTGTATTTTTAAGAATAAAAAAAGATAGAACTAAAGGAAAACATATAATATAAAATGCATTCTTTAATTTAGGATTCCGAAATGGGCTATGCAATTTAATGTCATTAAAATTTTAATGCATTTCTCAAATATAATACTTCTACTACTTTCCCTTATCCGCATCCAATGGTGCATAGGGCACTTCATCGGTACACCAAGAGCAGTGTATATTGATCATTTTATTACATGAAATTGAGATGATCAATCATACGCTTCAGCACCAGTCCAAGGCATCAATGGTAGAGTAGTAATGCGTTAAAATAATAAAAAAATTAAATGGGTACATCTCAGAACTTGTATTCTCATGACTCAATGCGTTCACACAGTAAATATCTCCATTATGTTGTTTTTTTAAATATATAAATTCACCAGTTTTCGGGTTGTACTACGAGTTTTGTCACTTCTTGTATACATTATATTATTGAACAATTTCAAATAAAAAAATGTCTCATACAGGTCTTACACCAATATCCTATGAAAACCTTCATTTTCTTATTGTAATGAATAAATAACGCATTAAATACCCCTACTATGTATAAGTTGCCTAACATGCTATAATTTCGTGATGATTTATTAACGCTACAAATTGTTATTATTGTTTTACCAATCAACCCGTGTCACCCTCGTATAGAGCGCCATAATCAATCTGCTTATTGTAAGCGTCTCAAGCTGTAGCATTATTTGACATTTGACCGCAAGTTCCCGCCTTTTATGTCGCCAGTGAGTGTGGCCTGCGTAGAAAAATATGTGCCAAGGCCGTGGGTACCTACCCCGGGTAGGTACTAGGTACCCACGCGCCTAGAATAATACAGATAAGGCGCCCACACACTATCGAAGTAAAATAAGAGGGAAGGCGCCAGTGTTGCTAGCGCGGAATTTTAATTTTACCGAGAAACTTCACTTTAAATTAGAAAACGTAGCTTATTATTTAAATTTTACTAACATAATTTTCCCTCCTTTTTCCTCTACACGGTGATCGGTGCATAGAGCACTACATTGGTACCAAGTATATTTATATAAATTATTTATCACGTCAAGGCAAGATGATTACTTTTTACTTTAAGTGCCTCTGCAAGATAACACAAATTAATATAATATTATAATCTAATTATCTATAAATATAATTTGATATCAATACAATAAATTATCATTTATTTCTATTTTAATGTTGTGCACACAGTGATATGTGAGGTAAAATGAACTAAGATCAAATTTAAGGTCATATATACAACAAAACGCCAATTACGTGACAACAAACACAATGTACAAAACAAATTTCTGAAGACGTGAAGTGAGCAAACAATAGTATATAAAGTGATTATGTCATGTTATGTGTATGTTGTGTTGTGGTATGTGTGTGGAGTGTGGTTGTACGTGTTGGGAAATTAATGCAAGAACATTGAGTACAACCCCATTTCTCAAAAATAAGTAATTTCACAAAAATATTGTTTACGAACGATTTCCAGCAATAGTTGAAATGAGTTAAAATTACGTAGGTATAAGCTTAAGTTTTTGTGTTGACATTGTAATGAGTATAAAAAATACAATTAAGATCTAAAATTAGAATAAACTGTATACGCGCAACTTCAGACTCCCAAAAAAGCTTTTTACCAAACAATGCCGTGATAAAGAATCTTTTTTCAGTTGAAAGGAGTTTTATAAAAATAGATGGGTATAATCGTTTTTCTCCGGGGTCTTGACTTAATTTTAAGAACGCTCCCCACTTTCCGGCCCCTATGAAACATAATACGGCCTTAACTCTCGCATATTTACATGTAGAACGCAACCCGGAGGGTAGAAAGGGGAGAGGGAAGAGAAAGTAAGAAGTGGGTCATTCCTTCCCTGGGTTAGGCAAATACAGGCTGCCCCAACTTCCCCCCTGTTCCCAGTTTCGGGAACATCTTATTGGAATCGCAGCCGGCAATAAAAACCGAGAGATTTATTAATGCCACACGGCTACGTCAGAATTATATGGAAGTAACTGCTAAAGTTATGGTTCCCTGATCGAAAGCTCTTGGCCGATTTTAAATTAAAGCCAAATATGTGTGAAAGGTTGAAGGTATTTTTTATCGCAAGTTTTCATTACTTTAATGGAGTGTACGTTCGATATTTTCAGTTTCTATCAATTCTCAGCCTATGTCGATTAAATGCTTATTGAAACTTTCTTAAAATATAACAAAAAAAAATTACGATTAGACGATTAAGCTTTTAAATTTATTAGTTCATTGGTGAGTGGTTACTACTTTAAAGACATCTACTAAATCTTAAACTTTGTGCCGTGGTGTTTCCGGGTTTAATTTCACCAAGATCACAAATATTTAATATAGGTTTAATACTATTTTACATGTTTTTTTTTTAAATTAAAGAAACATTTTAGTTCCGGTAAATACTTTAATTTTTTAATTTTTGGAGCTGATTTCTGAATAACTGCGCCAGAAAGCGGAAAACAAGTTGTGTTGGAGTGGGATTCGAACGTAAAGATTCTAATCAGGAGTCCTCTACTTACCAGTAAACCACAACCCGGCTCGATTTGAAGACCAGTGTTTTTTTTTCATTAAGACCTTTCGACCTCAATTGTGACTACAGTGAAAGCCCCACCCTTTCCCTAGACTGTTTTAAAGACTATTGAGTCTTTTTTCAGTCCAGCACAACTCTACCGATGTTTTAAAGCTAATCCGCGAAATTTAATAGATTCAGTTTTAACTGGAAAAAGCGGAAGAAAAGAAGGTTAAATACGCTACCAAATGCTTTCATTCACCCCAACCTGCAATTCACCTCAATTGTGACTATAATTTGACCTCATAGCCAACTGTTGTAAGAAAAATAAAACAAATAATAACCTTTTTAGGTACATATAATGAGAGAATCCACTGTTTTCTAAAGTATTTTTTTTCTATAAACTTACTTTTTAACTAAACAAAAAAAATATATTTCATATTTTTTTATAAGTTATTGATGAAGATACGATTTTTTAAAGTTGCACATTTCAAATACCGCGCCAAATACTACTATGTACTAAGTGCGTCATTTTTGCAGGAGTGACGTCATAAAACGGGTTGTTTAAGGCCATGGTATTTCTCCAGCCAGTAACAAAACTGTCAAAAATCTATGCAAACTGACGCGGGAAGCACAGATAAAATATACCGTCGACTCAACTGTCATATACTGTTAACAGCTGTTCTAGGAGAGACTGAATGGCGGCCATCTTTTTTGCAATAGAAGCTTGTATGTAGATTGTATTCCATATTAAAATGCCATGGAACGCGGCTACGGGGGTTTAAAAACGGAAACCGGAAACACTACACTTAGATACAAGGAGTGACGTCATTGTTTAAGATTTTGAAATGAATGCTATTTTCAACATTTTTTATTAATTTTTGCGTGCGTTTTTGGGATATTTCATCCCACTTCAAAATTTTTAAATATTCGCGTCTACACGAAAGCATTTTTAAAATTCAATTCCGGGTAGCAGTGGATTTCCTCATTGCAGAGCTTTCTGTCTAAATCTTATCGTATTTTGAGTGATTTTCAAAGTAAAATACAAAAAAATAATTGCATCAAAAACCTTAACAGTACTGAACTAAAAATGAAGATTTTATACATTCACTTAATAAATCTAAGCTATTACTTAGATTATTCACGTTATTTTAGACATGTTGTAAGTTTATTGTTGATGTGAGTCGTACTGTATAACTGAACCCACGAAACGAACAATGCAGAATATTTCTTCTATCTCCGAATATTGTTATTTAGTATGGCGTCGCGTCGCGTCGTTTTGATAAATTTGGGACGTGATCAAATATCTTCTGAGGATCAATTTGGTGGAATCTTCTAAAGGAAGTAATTTGTATTCATCTTCCGGAAATCCCGAAATATTCGTAATAATGCTAAAAACATTCAGATGATTGAAAATACTGAAATCCAGACGCGATTTTCTATTTTTGCAAAAGATTTCAGACTCCTTGAGATTTGAGCGTTAAACATAATATGATTTGAAATTATTACGATATCATACACAATATATTATTCCGTTTTTTGTAAAAAAAAATAAATATCAACAAAGAATTCATTATGTATGTACATGATAATATTTCATGTGCGATACCTTGGACTGGAACTGAAGCGTAAGATTGATCATCCTAACTTCTTACAATTTTTTTTAAAAATTTGACCAGAAAATGTTTTCATGTGAAAAACACGTGAAATTTTCCAGTTATAGGTATAATAATTATCATCATCATCATTATCATCATAACATATCAGCTCCCTATGTGGAGCATATGGATTCCACAGACTGCCTCCAGGGCAAGCAATCGGACGCCAGCCCCCGTGCATCCTCCCAAGTCAAGTGCACGTCCCGCAGCTCTGACGCAAACTGCCGCAAATTATAATTATACCCGTAGTTTATTATCATACATAAAATGGTAGTGAAATCTTTGTAAATTTTTTTATTAAAGAAAATTCTAAATTCTTTTTTTTTTATAATTCCCATTAAATTTAAAATATGGTAAGTACTCGTATAAAAACAGTTGATTTAATTATCAGCCAGACGAAAGCTTGCGAACAAAATTCGATGGTCAAATTATTAATTAAAAAACATCTGTTATACTATCAGAGACACGATGTTCCGATATCCTTATTATATAAGTCTGTAAATATTTTATCTGTTAAGGCGTTATTATGGTCCAAGTAAATATCTCAGCACGCATCTCTCTCTGAGTATAAACACAGACCGGTGCATGTTTACAATACACGTTTTTACAAGTGCGGAACGATTAGTTCTCCCTAAATAATAACAAATATGGTAAGAGAACACTTCAATACAGTATACCAAAAATTTGTAACATGCTACCAACAAGTATGAAAAAAAAATAATAATTTTTCAAGCTTAAAAGAGAGACGCGTGCTGAGAACTTGGTTGCTAGAGCGCGATGTATTATATTGAGTTTAGAATTGTATTTTTATTTATATGTATTTTTCATTTTTTTTTGCGCAAGATTGTGTACTTTTATTTTTAATTAAACATGAATTTATGCACCTACTGACGAGTTGCAGTAGGCAACTCGGTAGGACATGTATTATGTTTTTAGATTATGTATATATTGAAATAAATAAATAAAAATTAAAATTTTAAAAAAATGATGGGTAGACGCATATTTACCTTAATAAGGTGGTTTTTCTAAAGTGAGGTTATGTCTGCAAGTAGTTATTAACAGTTCATACAATTTATATAAATCTATAATAACACGACACCTCTAGCTCTTCAGCTTCACTCATTACTCCAACCGATAGCTAATTATAGGAGTAAGGTCATTGCAGATTGTAGACAGAAGATAGTCTGTACCATAGTAATGGAGGTGGTACTCAATCAATTAAATTAATTAAATTAGCTCGCTTAATAATAAGGGTGTAGGTACTGCGTACTCGTGGCTAATCATATTAAGGGCAAATATCGTTTGATATTAAAAGGTTAGATAAACATTTTTACTGGAATTAATATTTGTTATTGTCAATTGAGTTATATGTTATGTTTACGCTATATGTTCTGATACCTCATAATAAAATAAAAATAACACAAATTGCAAACGTACCAGAATGGTAGAAATAAATAAACGTGAAATAACAATTTAACATCTCAACAGAGACGAGAAGTTTGGAAGGGAATATCAATATCTAGGCGTTTACAGGGCTTATGACCTGACCAGATTATCTTGAAGTGTTCACATGTGAAGCGTCGCGCCCATTTTACTGTATATTGGCAGATATGGATATCAAATACTAGGTGAAATGGGGAATGTTGTAATACATCAAGTGGCCACTTAACCCAGCCAATGACAGGTCATAAGCCCTGTAAACGCCTGGATATCCATATTCCCTTCCAAACTTCTCGTCTCTGTTGAGATGTCAAATTGTAATTATTAGCCCGTAATGGGTGAAATCCAGTTTTTGTCTACAAGTATTTGGACACACTCAAAATGTTGTTTATAAACGTGAAATAAATTGAAGATGAATGTATACATATAAATCAGCGTTGAATAATTTACCATGGACTTCCGATTTAGATATTTTTACAACCTAATTGTTTTTACTTTTAAGTTCTAAAGCTCTTTAATTCTTTTTATTTATTTATTTCACATATTACAATTTGTTAATTTTTTTCTTAATGAAATACCTCGCTGGGCAAAGCCCGTGTTGAGGTTTTCATTTACAGACTTTGGTAGATTATCTTGAAGAGTTAAAGTGAAGAAATTCCAAGCTTCATTTGTTTCTTTGTGATTTAGAATGTCAAACCATTTGATTTGATTTAAGCTTTTCTTCATAAATTCATAATTGATGTTGGTTTTAGTATGCATTTTAGGTTCATTACTTTTTGGTGGACTATTACTTTGAATTTCCACATTTAACACAGTAGTAAAATGATCTGTCAAGGATGACTGATAAATTATAGCAGTAAAATGATTTTTCGACTTAAATTCAACTCATTTTATTAGTAAAACTAAAGTTTAAACGGGTACTGTAAAAAGTATCATAATTACTGCATTTGTAATGTCAGAGAAAATCTATAACTGTTTAATATATTAACTTGAAAGAAAAACATTTCAATATGACGCAGTGTCATGACCTAATCATTTAAATATTTAAGTAGAAAATGGATACTCTAGTAAACTTGTATTGTATACCTACCTACATACGTAATTTTCCATAGTACCACTACGAGTATATTGATAATAATTTATCACAATTAACATGCATTCACATGCACCATATTCAAGTATGTTGAAAATGAATTTTTAGTAATCGAGATGTTAAATATCACTTCGGGAGACTACAAGATTAACATATTTATTATCTCGGAAACTATATTGCGGTATAACCAGGCCACAACTCGTCATAACAGGCAACAACTCGACACACAGCTGAAAAGGCTGAAACTCGACATAACCAGGACCACAACTCGACAGCCACCGGTGGATGGGCCACAACTCGACACAACCAGGCCGAACCGACATATCCAGGCTGACAACTCGACATAACCAGGACAACAACTCGAAACTATCGACCAGGCAGAATGTCAACTCGACATAACCAGGCCACAACTCGACAACAACCAGGCCACAACTCGACATAACCAGGCCACAACTCGACATAACCAGGCCACAACTCGACACAACCAGGCCGAAACTCGACATAACCAGGCCACAACTCGACACAACCAGGCCAAAACTCGACAATAACCAGGCCACAACTCGGACACAACTGGGTACTTCATTTCTCATCCCAAAACTCGACATAACCAGGCCACACTCGTCAAACCAGGCCACAACTCGACATAACCAGGCCTCAACTCGACATAATCAGGCCACAACTCGACAATTCCACAGGCCAGTCTACAACTCGACATAAACCAGGCCACAACTCGACAACACCAGGCCACAACTCGACAACACCAGGCCACACATTCTCGACATAACCAGTCCACAACTCACATAACCAGGCCAACAACTCGACATAACCAGGCTTGGACAACTCGACATAACCAGGCCACAACTCGACAACACCCAGGCACAACTCGACAAAACCAGGCCACAACTCGACACAACCAGGCCACAACTCGACAAAACCAGGCCGAAACTCGGAATAGTGCCACAACTCGACATAACCAGGCCACAACTCGACAACACAAGGCCACAACTCGACACAACCAGGCCAAGACTCGACATAACCAGGCCACAACTGTCATAACCAGGCCACAACTCGACACAACCAGGCCGAAACTCGACATAATCAGGCCACAACTCGACAACACCAGGCCACAACTCGTCATAACCAGGCCACAACTCGACAACACCAGGCCACAACTCGACAACACCAGGCCACAACTCGACACAACCAGGCCGAAACTCGACATAACCAGGCAACAATTCGACACAGCCAGGCTGAAACTCGACATAACCAGGCCACAACTCGACAACACCAGGCCACAACTCGTCATAACCAGGACACAACCATGTTTTCCAAAGACCAGTAACAACAATAAAAAAAAAATCTTAGAATTTTTGGATAACACATCATTCTATATCGCTCCATTTCAGAAATAATAACAACGAAAAATGATCTAATATCTTACTCTATTTTGTCTTACAACCGTTTTTACACATCCTGTAATTATGATTATTTCTAATCTTCATAGTATTAAGAAACTATGGTTTCTTTCACCTAATTAATTTTTCTATCCTAATCTAATCGTGTTCACCTTTTTTTGTTTGTTTTAAATAACACGAGAATAAAGTATTTAATAATCAAGGTTTACGCATAATTTAGCTTCGTTAAGTCTTACCTACAAATTTTGAAGTAATTAATCCTTAGGATAATATACAAAATACAATTTCTGGCCTATTTTTACCCTCTCGTAGTACAAAAGTGTCTAATCCCAACTCAAATATTCCGAGAACCCCTGAAATATATTATCTTTTACGGAAATATGTAGTGGGGAGGTATTTCGGGATTGTTTTGGTGGGAATACGATTTTGAACCTCAGTACAGAACCTAACATAAGGAATTTCTTATTTGTGAACATTAAATTCTTCCATTTTATTGCACAATGTGTACACAATGAACATTTAAAATGTAAATATTGGGTTTAATAATAAATTTTACTAGAATACTTCTTTAGAATGCCGACAGTTATAAATATAAAATCACCGTATTTATTTCTATCATTTCATAATACGAGGCTGTTACAAAATAATTTAATACATAAATGAAGCTTTCAGGCGCTTATTCTGGGAACTTGGATATCGTACGTGAAAATATTGCATAGCTCAAAATTTCAACCACCTTCAGAATAATCGTTTTAATTGTAAATGTATTATTAACTCAAATCAAGAATGTTTTAACTACTTTGACATCTTTTTTTCTCAGATTTTCTAAATAGAGGATTACAACATTGCAAAACCATAAAAAATTGGAGCGATTTAATTTAAAGTGAATTCTCTGGGCAGAGAGAAAGCGTATTAAATACAGCGTGTAAACCACCATACTAAAGGAGACTTCATGTTATTTAACTTTGGTTCTAAGCGATTAAGAAAAGTTCCAAAATATAAGGGTTATCAATTTATTTTAGAAAAAATCATTAATTCATGAATATGACATTTATTAATCTGTGCAGTAGAGAATACCAATGTTAGATATTATTGATATCCCAACAGAGACAGAGAAACTCTGGAAGCGAATGTGGGTTATCTAGGCGTTTACAGGCTTATGACCTGTCATTGCCTGATTTAAGTGGCCACTTGATGTACTATGACTTGATGTGATATCTGATATCAGCCCAGCATGGGTATAATCCAGTAATTTTTATACATGTTTTTGTATACATTTAAAATGTTATTAAAAACACCAAAGTTGTTCAAAACCCCCTTTAAGGATTTGAACTGAACCCAAAAAATGAATGACACTTCAAATCCGTCAAAACCTCCAACTCCGCCAGACGCGTATTCAGTATTTCTTAAACCGCCGGCCGAGTCGGACGTTCAGAAAACGTTCCTAAATGCCTTCCTGTGTAGTGAAACCGTGTAAAAACCGTACGGATAAAATTAACAAAAAGAACTCCGCCAGGTGTAACTTTCCACATGTAAGTGTTTATTTATATTTGTTTACATAGCCTAAAAATAATTATTATTCAAAGAAATTTTTTCTTCTTAAATAATAGCAAACAGCCCGTCCACAAGAAAAAAAAAATCATTTTAGATTCATGGTGAAATTCGTGAACGCTCCTCGTAAGGAACGGGTTTAGTATTGTATACTGTTACTGTAATCCTATATATAGCCCATACCTTTTGCGGTGTGTGGGCGGATGCTTGCCGGCAGTCGAAGGGCTCTGATAGGTCGACCCGTGTAAGTGTATTGAGGTGCGGAATCTTCGTGTCATTACTTTTTCTAAATAATTTACTCTGCAAGGCAGATCTAGGTGTATTATAAATCAATAAGAACACGTATTTGATTTCCATACAAGATCATTAGGTCATGGGTCTTTAGTTGAATTTTGTAAACTACCTCTTCTTGTTTTTACTTTCACTTAACAAGAATT
>JAGVSP010005248.1:0-22352 GCA_022494985.1 Micrasema minimum
AAAATAAAAAATCATTAAAGAAAAATTCACAAAAAATTCACTCAAAGTTGTCTTTGCCCCATTTGCATCTTTAGGTTTTTACGTAAAACTAAACTTGTGTATTGTAAACATCACTCTTTTTCCCCGAACTGATAGGCAAAGAGATAGAATGCCACACTACTTTGCCTTGGCACGCTTTTTTTGCTTCCTCCTCATTCATTAATCTTGTCTCAAAATCACGTTATTAATATTCTGTATCATTTTTGGTCAACCATTTTTATGAAAAGTTTTTGTTTATGTTCAAAATGCTGGTACTATAATATACATATTATATTTAAAAGTAATTCAATGCAATGTCAGTCAGCAATTTTATGCGGTTTAAAACTCAATGGTGTTTAAAAAGTTTGTTTGCTTGCTTAAGAGTGACTATCAGATACATAACAAGAGATTTAGTTGTTTTTTTTAATTTTAAAAACTTATTGCTCCATTTTACCCTAATAAGTCGTGATCCTTAATATTTTTCCACACAGAAGTCAGAAACAAATAAAAAATAAAATTTAAAGTTTTATCACGGAAATAAGTATACATTGGAACATTTTTTTTATATCAAAGTATTTAAAAAAAACAATTACATTAAGCTCACTTGTCTTTTACGCACCGCAAACATGTCCATGTCCTTACATTTTACAAAAACACAAAAACACCAATATTATTTTTTGATTAAAGAAATAAAAAATAAAAGAAAAAATTATAAGAAAAAAATTATAAAATTATATTTTGTTTGCTAATATTTTTGTATTCTCTTTTTATGAAAAGCCTGTATAGGCGTTTATAATGAATAAAATAAAATAAGGTTTCCCGTGCTTACCTGAATATTATTAATTAACATGGTTATGTTAGGCCTGGGGCGCGCAGGGGGCGCTGTACAGTTGGCCCTTAAAATATCGCCAGGATCGTAGAGGGAATTTTCCGCCACTATAACTGGACCACCCAACGGAATACCTAGTGGAATAAAACACACGTCATAAGTAAGTTACTAGAATTTGTAAAAAACACCTATAATTTTCATGTAAAAAAAGGATTGTATCCAATTGATTTAAGGGATATTATGACGAGGACATTATAAAGAGATCCTTCAAAAAAAAATGCCATGCCTCAATCGCAAACGAGCAAGCTGTTAAAAAAATTTTTTAACTAATGATTACCATTAAATATGGGTGTTAGTCTGTTGTACTAAAATCCTAATGCAAATCTAAAATATCAAGTGTTATTTAATTTCATCCTTAATATTTTTCTACGCTTAGAATTTGAATCCAAATTTTTACATAATATGGATATTTAATAATTAATGAAACATATTTTAGGGCTAGCAATAGTAATTTTTATAATTTTTTAACGGTTGTACGATGGTATATTTTTATTCATCTGTTTGTTTTGCCATATAATTTTTTTCTGAATACACTTTTTAATTGACTGACGAATCATAATATATTTAACGAATGTTGTAGAGCTCAAGTTTAACAAAACTCAAATCATCTAGGACGTAGTTTAAAACCTTTTCAAAATGATGTAACTCGATGCTAAAATACTTCGCAAATGAAAAAACCGAAACGGAATCCGTTATTACGTGTAGACACTTATAAACGCTAGAATGTGCTTTAATGTAATCTCAGGTTACACAAGAGCTTAAAGCTTTGTGTCTCGGTAAGAGAAATGTCTTCTCGTGAAACCAATTCACTTCTTCTTAAGTCTTTTAATTGTCTCTTCAACGATCCGGATTTATGACAGCTCCCTATGGTGCAGAGAGGAAAAAGTATGAAGAAAGTTTAATTAGATTTTCTTGCCTCTCCTGCAGTACGACAAAATATTTTTACAGAACCAATCAACATCCTTCAGTACCTAGAAGACGTTATCTTTCCTTTGCGGTTAAATTCGTTCGGGGTGCGAAATAATTGGAAGAGTTTGCTAATGAGCAAGTACAATTCCACACTATATATAATTTACTCCTATCTTCTCGTAAAACCAATTGGGTTGTTCCCGATAGCATGAATATCCTTGAAAACGCTATAAATATTTGAAGTATATTTTTACAATTCCAACGATATAAAACACAATGATCAAAAATGAAGTTTTCATTTATAAATTTATGTTTTAAAAACACGAAATTACGAGTGGCTTTTAACGCCCGTTATTGGCTAATGACGTCATACCCGTTCATTATGAAAGGCGGGAAATTCATTACGAAGTCAGCGCCCATATTGATGTGACGTCACACCCCATGCGCGCCAAATGGAGGATTTTGCGAGCGATTTAAAAAAGCGCTATTTCAAACCACGCTAGAAAATTCATATGACATCGTTAAAATGAAAAAAAAATTCCCTTGATATTGTTATTTTTCAATAATTTTTTTTAAATAAAAAAAAAATCGGAAAGAACCCAATTGAGGTTTGACTTATTTACTGAAGCAATGCGCGACGTTCTTTTGTAATTATTTAAATTTATTAATAACAGCGCAAGATTAACGATATTTTTTGACGAAATCACTTCAATGAAAAGGATTTCAAATCATATTATTTAGCCGTTATAATTAATTGCAGTGCTGTAAGAATGAGTTTTTTTTTTTTAAAAAAAGGAAAATTCTGGAATTAATAAATTAAACACTGGTATTCATTTGTAAAATTTTAAAAAATTCTAATTTTAATTTCAGAAACAAAATACTTTTCCCATACGTCACGCAATAATTTTTACAGCACTACAACTGAAATATTCTCGTATACTTCAATCGCTCAAATGTCAAGCACCATCATACTGTGATTCAATAAGCTTGTAAACTGAAATTTTCTGTGAATGTGGAAGTATAAAACGAAGAATCACAAAACGATCGGTGCAATCCGTGTGTAAATCAGATAATTAATAAGCGAGATACATTCACTTATAGTTTTTATTCCACATACGATCGGTGACGTCACCGAATGAGTTTCATAAAAAATCTTTACAATAATCAAACTTTAAATTATTGTCTCTCGCTTATTAATTATCCAATTTCTAAACGAATAGCACCGATGGTCTTGTTATTTTCCACTTTATTTTTCAGCATTTACAGAATTTTTTTGTAAACAATTCCATTATAATACTCGTATGTATTTTAACACCTCAGTGTTATCGGCTAAATTCAATAATACATACGACAATTTATCGATTCTCGGGTACATTATGAATTAAGTGAGCTAATTAGCGCGGGAAAATAGATTGTAGAACCAACTTTTGGAAATCGAATTACCAATGTTCCCGCGCGAACGGTGTCGCCATAATTAATTGATCACGCCCGAGCATTGGCGCCCCTGCAGGGAACTATTTGAAATCCATTAAGGAAATTAATTTCACTAAAATAAATTTCCGTAGACATTTTGCGCAGTTCTTACCTGACGCAGGTGCAAAGCTTGCAAGATCTGATGCTCTTTGCTAGGCTGTACCAAGCAAGGAGGTTGTACAATAATGGTAATAGTATGGAGGTATAATAAACTCGGATAGTTGACGTTAAAACTACTTAAAGGAAAATATATCATAACGTCAAAGTATACCTAATTTTTAAAAAAGGGTATATCTATACAAGAGTGAGGCGTCTAACCATACCCAGGAGGATAAATGGCCAAAATTAGTACTTGCGTAAAATGCATCATATACTGTGATGTAGTTATTTCAATGCATTTCACTTACATATAAGAGTACCTTATATACAACACGAAGTGTTGTCTTGATTTATTCCAATAAATTTGAACACAAACACTTTTTACATTAATTCAAAGAAATGTGGGGCAATTATCCGCATTTTACCCTATATCCGCGCCGAGTACTAAAATGGGGTTACCTAATATTGAACGCGATCACTAGATGATCCACGCACTATTCATTGCTTAAATTAATATTCTTGACCTGACAAACAGACTTTTGTATCTGATATCTACATATTGTGCTTTTTAAATCAATTATTTTTACAAAGTTCAATACAATTATCTCATAAGGTTCGATCTTGTATACATATAATATGTATAATCGTGGAGTGAATTGGCACCAAGCTTTACTTGCGAGTTTTGTCTACTATTTATTGAAGCTCTGTAAACACTTAAATATCCATATTCCCTTCCGAAGATTCATTGTCTGTTCAAATATTAATAAATGAGTATCCAATTTCTACTAAAACGGAATTTCTATCAGCGTAGAGTCAGTAGAGAGTAGGATCGAGATTTTAATATAAAACTTGAAAGTAACGGCACGGCGTAAATAAAAATAAATTTGAGATATAAATAATAACAATTTGTTTTTAAGCGCTGAAAACTTTGAAATCTTTTTGTAAAGAAGAGACTAATTATTTAGATTGCAAATTGGTTCCGTCTATAAAATTATAGTAGAACATAATCAATAAACAACGGATATCTATAGTAGAAACACAATACGATGACACTTGATATTTACGTGTCTCGTAAATATTAACAACGTAAATTTAATTATTTATTTATTTAAAACTTTGTGTAAAATTACATAAAAAGAGTACAAGGGCGGGCTTATTGCTTTTTATCAATATCTTCCAACTAAATAGTTATTTTCAGATGCACTCCCTTAACCAGACGTATTTTACTATTTTAGAGAGGTAAAAACGTTATAACGCCTCGCGACAGTTTGACTCCCAACGTGGTCAATATGAAGTATTTATTTAGATGTGGGTGTTCATTTTTCACAAACGAATATGTGATACTTTAAACTGAAACATAAGCCCAAGACTGATCATCTTGCCTTCACGTAAAAAATGGACAAGATACACTGCATCTGGTGCATCAATGCAGTTCCGTATGCACCATTAGATGTGACAAGGGAAATGAGTAATTAAAGGCGTCCCTGGAAGAAAGGTCAATATGCAAAGGCAAAATTTTACATAAGAGAGAAAAAAAGCTTAGTGCAATAAACCTTTTTCCCACTAAAGCTAACTTTGGGGGTCAATTTTTGGCTATATTTAGTTACCAAAAAAAATTAAAAAATTCCTCACATTGCTTTAACAGGGCCTTCAATTAATAGCAAACGGGAGCCACTGACTGCAGTATGGTAACTATTACTACTGCTTTCCCTTCTCTTAATGGTGCATAGGCCACTGCATTGGTACAGCAAGTGCATTGAATCTTGATCATTATTTACGTGAAGCTAACGCTTTAGCGTCAGTCCAAATTATTGCATAAATTTAGATTAATTTGTATAACTATTTAACTGCCGTGTCAGGTAATACACTGTATGTCGAGATGCTGTCTTTTTTAGTATATCATCAACAGAGACATATTGATTAGAAGCGATGAAAGTATTCCGGGCTAGTTGTAGTAATTAGTAACTCATTAGTTTATTTCTGTTTTTTTATTTATTTGTTTCATTAGTTCAGCAAATATAACAAAACATATTTCTCTTGAATCGCGTTAAATTGCGTTCCCGAAATATGCTATATTAAAGATTATTAATTTATTTCTGTTTTTTTTTTATTTGTTTTATTAGTTCAGCAAATATAACAATACATATTTCTCTTATCGCGCGTTAAATTGCGTTCTCGAAATATGCTTTTATTATAGATCAAGCGTCGAGAACCTGCGGCCCAGCGAGGACATCTTGGTGCGGCCCGCGTATTCTCGCCGCAACGCACATGACGGACGATATTATACACAATCGAGTGAGGAAGCGAGATAGGGAGCGAAGGGATAGTGAAGTTGGAGCGAAGGGGGAGCGGGGGGGTTAGAAGGGATGAAAGAACGCCTCACGCACCTCGCATCATTCCGTTGTCGAACTGAATATACATCTATAACATTTTACAGGGGGAAAAAATAAATTGATATGCAATATGTATTCAGATGTTTAAATCATTTTGAAATGAAACTAACATTATTTATTCAAGCAATATCGATGACCAAAACTCGATCATTTTCCATGTTTGCAAGAAAGCAGTTGAAGAAGCTGGAATAAGGATAATAGATTTCCGGGTTCGTTCCCGGTTGAACTCAATATGCAAAAAGTGTTTTTTCTCAAGCCTGGGTGTTTGTACGTTGTTCCCCTCTGTTATTGGGCCTCCTAGCCTGTTGAGGTGGTTAAAAAATAAATAAATAAATATAATTTATTTTGTTTGGCAAAATACTAAAATGAAAAGTGCATTAATGCAACTACAAACTGAGTTTGAAAAACCGGTTTGCTGATTTCAAAAAGATACTCACGTAAGATGGAGATTTTCGAAAACCCCTTTGTAGTAGATATCGGTAATGTATTTAGCGATTTGCAAATCAACGTGATAAATTTGCAAAGTGATAAAACACACTTAAAATGGCTTTTAAGGAAAAAACTAATTTGGTGAATTTTATGGGAGTTTGCCTTCTAAAAACTACGAGGGTTTTAAAAAGGTTTGCTCGGGCAATAATTATACAATTAATAGTATATATATTTGTGAATAAACTTTTTCAATTCTGAAATAAGAAAAAAAAACACTTTTCTCGGTTATCGAATTCACATTTAGACGCAATACTACGCGTCTCTACTTCAAAAAAAGCAAGCTGATATTAAAAAACTTGCAAGTCAAATGCAATCACAAAAATCTCATTGATTTTATTAAAACAAAATAAATGTCGTTAAAAATATACACTTAGCGTTTTATTTTTAAAAACTAAAATATTTGTACTTAAATATTGTATGTATACCACTGCAAGTGCGGCCCGCACTGATCCCCATGAAAAAATTTGGCCCTTTTTACAACAAAAGGTTGCCGACGCTTGTTATAAATCATTAATTTTATTTCTGTTTTTTTTCAATTTGTTTCATTAGTTCAGCAAATTTAACAAAACATATTTCTCTTGAATCGCATTAAAATGTGTTCTCGAAATATGCTATATTAAAGTTTATCATTATTTTATTTTTATTTTTACAAATCAAAGTTTTAGTTGATAACAACTTTGCCATTGCTAACAACTGTACGCTTTCCCCTAGTATTCGATAAATATATTCATAAAATATACGTACATTAACGTTGATTCCAGAAAACGGGAAGACTTTAGTTGCAGGACTGTCATTATGTGCATATCTGTAGAACTCTCTATACCCCCTGTACCACTTAACACAGTACAAGGGGGCATCTCTTAACTCGTAAACGCACTGCAACGTCACGCTGCCTCCCCTCTCCACGGCTGGGGGATGTATGCGCAGGTCCGTCACGCTTAGCCCCCGAATCTCTGGAAATAGAACATTTGCTTAGCACAGAACAAGAGGGCATCTCTTAACTCGTAAACGCACTGCAACGTCACTCTGCCTTCCGTCTCCATCGCTGGGGGGGTAAATGCGCAGATCCGTAATGAATCTCTGTAAATAGTGGGCATGTCTTAACTCGTAAACGCACTGCAACGTCACACTGCCCTTCATCTAAATCGCTTACGAATCATGTAGGTATTTTATTTCGCAAAAGGTCGATCTAAATCACAAATTAATATTTTATGAGTGATCTCATGTCAATTAAACTCAATTAAGATTTCCCTTATAATCATTTTTTTTATGTGGATATTTTTTTATAATTTTTTTTATTGCCAATATTATGATAAAAGGATAAAAAGTGTGTAAACATTATTACGTGCGTAGTTGTGTAAAGGACTATGATTTTAATTATCACAAAAGTTTTTTTGCTGATCAGTATCGGTTATCTGCTCAAATTCCCCCTAAAATATATTTTTATAAAGAAAATCTGATGTAATGTAGCTGCGGTTAACAGAAAAATCTTGTATTTACAAAGGAAAATCTAATATTTGTTTAGGGCACCCTTGGAAACATTTTCGAAGAATTTTGTGTTATATATTTTGTATATATTTAAACTACTTCCATTACTCCCCTTTCCCACACCCAATTGTGCATAGGGCACTGCATTGATACACAAGTGCAGCGAATCTAGATAAATAGTTACATGAAGGCATAATGATCATTCTGAAGGTGGGTATCCACTATGTTCGGTTACCTACTGCGTTCCGTGCTCCTGCACTGCTCTCGGTGCGGTATTGGGTACGTTTGCGAACATGGAGCGTGTGACGTTGCACGCTCTGCGGCAAGCGATGCCAGCCATGTCGGTTTTTTACGCGCACACAAAGGGGAGCACAGTGAACACGTTGCGTGTTGCATGTAGAAGTGCGCATAGCGTCTCCATTGGAGCAGTTGCAGGAGCGCGGAGCGCAGTAATATATTGGGGATGGTATATAAAAAAATGATCATTTAATAATAAATAATTTTAAAATTATGGTCACCAGAAGCAATTTACATTATTTTAACAAAATTCTTCGTTTTACGAATTTTTAAATTCAGTCAGAGCAGTTTCTGGTGTACATTTTCCATATAAAATTATGTGAACTGGAACATTAAAATCATTCTTTCCGTTTACCTTATTAATTCATGATAATTTATTATGATACAAGATGGCAATATAATAAATATTTTTAGCAAGTCCGCAGTATCATAAATATATTTATGTACGAAAATCACATTTAAATCAATCATATTTTCACGTGAAAAGTCGGAATAGTCGGCGTGCGTGCAGGAGAAGAGATTTATTAGTATTTTATTTTTTTAGTACATTACAGTGTTAATGACATATTGTTACCAAATGCATTCCTCACTGGGGGAGGTTTTTTTTTTTTTGTCGACATTATTTATTAAAAAAATAACAGTCAAACAATATTCAACAAGCGCATTTGACTACCGTGCATAAGGTTACGGGTTCGATTCCCGTAGGGGGTCAACACGAAATATTTACTTACATGTGATTTTCATATTAATATTTCATGTGATACCTTGGACTGGCAGATCCGTGAAGCGTAAGACTGATCATCCTACCTTCATGTAATTAAAAAATGAAAAAATCAAGATACACTGCACTGGGTGTACCAATGCAGAACGGAAAGTAGTAGTAAACAATATTAATTTACACACGTACATAATCAATGTCACTCACTAATACTATCACAAAAATAGTAGGTAGATAAGGTTGAAATATATGAAAAATGTATGAATGTGGAAGAAGCAAGGGTAGTGTGCCAGGACAGTGAGGTGCCGTCCTATCCTCTCTACCTACACCTACGTTGGTTAGTTGGTTATCTTTCATTTTAACTCCCACACGAATCGAACCCGGGACCTCATGAATACATGTAAACTCAATGCAAATTGTGTTGATTAAATATTTAATAAAACATTTATTAATAGATTTAAAAGTTTAAGAATCAATAAAAGGAATCTCACTACCAAAACAATAAATCTTTATATATTTTTTAATAAAAGTTAAATAAATCTACTTGTTACACTTCCACTTTTATTTATCTTTAAGCTTTCACCTCGTTATGGGCATCTTCAGACTGGTAACATGTTTTACAAGACATAAATATAAATATCAATTTTACTAAATAAATTTAGAAACCAAACACATGAGTTAGAAAAAGATAGTATGAGAGAAAAATGAGACGAAATACAGTAACAGGGTGAAAGCGCTAACTGGTCAAATAAATAAAGTGGAAGTATACCAAGTAGTAATATTATTATATTATATTAGCTACATAATAAATAATTAAAAACAACAAACTAAGAAAATAATTATTAACGTTGTGCGTTGTTCTAGATAATAGTTAACTAATAACTTATTCGTGTTTTTACAAAACATGATCTACATCAATGAAAAATATATTAATCTAATCATTTGAATAACTCAATACGAGAAGTTTTAAAAAAAAATATTGTACTTCCAACAATCACTATTCAATCAATATCTAAATCTTACCATTAACAAACGAGGTAAGGATTAAAATGACACTCAAATTTAAAAAATGGTGTCTTCACATGTTACATAAACAAATATATTAAAAATCTTTGTTTTGGTTTGATGTATCCCGTAACATTGTAAATGTAACTCAAAGAACAAACACTAAAAGTTTCACATAAATGTATTACATTATTTGAGTTTTTTATCTCCATATTTAAACACTTATGTAACTTAACGATAGCCTGTGTAAATTATAAAATCATGATTTCAAGTGATCATGTTTAAGTTTAATTGTTTACGTCACTTTTCGCTTCGTTCCCGCCATTTTTTTGATGATTTGAAATTATGTTTCGCCGTACAATTTATGATAAGCGTCAGCGTTGTGGCCGGGAGCGTCGGAGCGTTAGCGTCGACCCACAACAAGGCGCCGAAACGGACTGAAAGGCGTCACGGCGCACGGAAGTGCAAATAGGCGGTATCTAGCGATGTGAGTTTACACTTATTACGTATGTACGCCGTACGTTGGGTACATGATTTCAGGAAAAATAGAATTCGTGAGATTTTTAACGATTTCGACTTCAAATTCTATCTACTTATTACGAAAAAATATTAATATTTAGAATTTTTACCTGTAAAATACTAATGTGATGTGTGCTAACACAAAAACCCTAAAAATCTGTAATGGTCGCACTATGAGTGCTTTAGGTACCTACTGCACGTCCAAATTTGTCACATGATAGCTTGCGCCGACCGCCACATTTATATCTAAGAAACGAGTTTCTATCTCTTTTTTATAATAAGCTGAGATTTTTTTTTAAATCAAGTTTCCATGAGACAATACCGAAATATAATATTTTTTAAGATTTATCGAAAGTTTACTTTTTTGAGTTAGTACCTACAGTTTTTGTATTCAGGGTGCGATATATTGAATTTTTAGTACAAAAACATGCATTTTTTAAAATCCCTTATCCGCACCATTTGGTTCATAGGGCACTGCATTGGTATATAACAAGTGCAGTGATCATGATCAACTTATTACATGTAATGTAAGGTGATCAGTCTTACGCTTCGGAACAGTCCAAAATATCAGACATGAAATATTAATATGAAAATCGTATGTAAATAAACATTTCATTCTGACCCTTCACGGGAATCGAACCCATTAGCATTTATCAAAAAATACATTTTCTAGGAGAGAAACCACCATAATGCCACATAAACCACATAATCACCATTAACCATTAATTTAAAAAAGTAACAATTTGGGTTTTCATAAAACTTATTTCTTGGAAATAACTTTACTAGAAAGTAGGAAACAAGGTGCGATAAAGGGGAATTAGAACCAATGAATTATATTTCGGAGTGCGCTACCTCAACCACAAAACTACAAACAAATCTAATCGTACATTAATATTATAAAAAAAAAACCAATTATTAATGATTTGCGATACCTTAAATATGCGTTAAATACTTAGTACGCTTCCACTTACACATTTTTAAACTTAAACTTTAACTGTGGATATGATTTTATGGATAAAGTTCTTATGGTCAAATCAGATGACACAAATAGTAGTTTCTTTGTGGCTTAATTAGCCACCCTTTGTCTGTATAATTGATGGATGTGAGAAAATGTCTATTAATAGGGAAAATAATTCTTCCATTAGTTTGGCAAGAACATAATATTTTATTAGCGTTAGAAATAATAAGGGTTATTCGTATATTAGATTCATATTGAAAGCGTTTTTACCCCAATATTATCCATTATTACTCTGTTTCTACTTCCTAAAAAATATATTCTGAGTATAAAGCCTCGTATCCTCGTAGCATAGAGGTAGAGTATTTTGGTTACCGTGCATGAGGTCGCGGGTTCGATTTCCGGTCTATGTGATTTTCATATTCAATTACTGTGTGCCTTATAGAAGGGTTACTTCCTCACCTAGTTATTTAACTGTTTAATGATCAAAATATTATAAGGACAATAATCAGTTCAAAACTAGAGCCAATTATTGGATTATCCGGGTGGGTTTTGCTCGAGAATGTTCATAAATAGAATTAACACTAAATCACGTATTTTTTAATTATTTTATTGTTATTATTATTGTAAAGTATGTAGAGCAATTAAATTTAAATATAACGATTTAACGCGGATTTATATCTAGCAAGTCAGGTCATGATACATATAAACTGTTTAAACTGATAACGTGTGGGTAAATGTTACAAAAATAATAATGTGTGATATCTTGAAGCGGTACTGAAGCGTAAAATTGATTGTCCTACCTTCATGTAATAAAATGATAAAGATACACTGCACTTGGTGTACCAATGCAGTGCCCTATGCACCATTGGGGTGCGGATATAGGATAGTAGTAGTTGTAGAATATTTTTAGTAAAATTTTGTTATTTTTAAAATAAATGTGGGTTTTTTCCATGGTTCGGTTAGGTGGAGCGAATGAATGATGAAAAAACGTCTAAAATAAGCTATAATGCATTTGTGCCTGGGTGTAAATGTCAAGACATGGCTTTATCAAGTACAAACATTAAAAGTAAGAAATGCATGAAAATAATAATTCCTTAATAATTATTATGAATAATGTAGAAAAAGCAAAAGAAGTGTGCCAGGACCGAGTGGTTTATCCTCTCTGCCTGCCCTTTCGCAGAAATGGTGCGATGGTTAGTTAATTATGTAATTCAGAGTTATTTTTTATACGGTATTTTCCACACTGCCCCAAGAATAAGACGTTGAGTCTACTGCAGTAATACAAATAGCCGGTTTTCCTAGGATAGATATTTATCACTTTTCTCCCATTCTGAACTTGGCACCTTACTACTCTTCCAGAGTTACCTGGGGCCTTAGCATGCACGGCACATTAAGGCTTGATTGCACTTATACAAGTTAAAGTTAAATTCAAGGCTAAATTCAAATAATATAATAGTTCCTTTTATGTCAAAATTGGTGACAATCCCTTGTTAAAAAAATGAAATAAAAACCATTATTTAAAAAAAATGTATAAATATATTTTTTTCATAAACTTAAATTTTTTTTGGTACAAACCAGCCCTAGGACACTAGAAAAAAAACGAGTTTTAATCCTTATATACTTATTAGTAAATTGGATCAAATTAGCGGCGCAGAAATACACAAAATGTGGTCCCAAGGTGAGCTTTTATTTTCTTATGGAAAAGTTAAATAATAAAATAAAAACCCTCCAGCTATTTCTATAGAATTTGATTTGTTATTTATTTACTAACTATTGTTACTATTTCGTTATACATTTTATTTTTCAATGATCAAGATACACTGCACTTGGTGTACCGATACAGTGCCCTATGCACCATTGGGTGCGAACAAGGGAAAGTAGTTATAGTAGTACCTTGTTTTTTACACAAAATTCTTACTTTTTAAAAACTGGTTGGTGTAAATTTTTCAAATCCTAGGAAAAAGTAAGAAGGTATTTTATACATATATATTATATGATCATTTTTTCCAGCATATAATTTTAAAATAACACCTAAATTTCTAACGCTGGTTTCAGGCGCAGTCTTATTTGGGATGTTGTTTCCCTCTATTAAAGAGACTTCTGGTCTTATAAGGTTATTCAAATAAAATAAACAAATCGAAAAAATACTATCTAATCTTCTTCCTAACGTAATTATCGTTATTCGTGTTTTGTGCTAGAGTCCCCAAACAGCTCTCGTGAAACTTTGCTTCAAAATCGAGTTGCTCGCAATGCACGTGAACTAAAATTTAGTATTGAACTTTTTCATTTCTGCGATGGCCTTATTGCTTTTGTGCCACCAGTTCCACATACAAAATGGCCTTTGACCATTTCCATGACAATATGAAAGCATTTGCTAGAATATTTTCCTCTTTCAATGCGATGTTTTTTTACTATTGTCCACATTCTGGTATGGCGAAATATTGTTTCACATATTTACAATGGATTCCTCTCGGTCTCAATTTTTTACCTAGAAAAGATAGGAAATTATTACGTATTTTTAAATATTACCAGGCACTACTTTTCCTTATCCGGACCTAATGGTGAATAAAGCAGTTTCAGTTTCTTTGTTATAAAATACATCACTTTTTGATGCCAATTTTCACAAAAAAATATTACAAAAATTATCACCTATCCTGGCAACCTTCCTTTGCTTTCTCCGTATTCATACATCTTCCCGCGCACGCACATTATTATTCCGACTTCTAGCATGTCCACTTTCAAATATTACATTTATAAATTTTAGTAGCAAAAAAACTGTCTTGAGAATAAAAACTAAAACTGATTGGTAGGCATTTTTAATTCACCAACTACACATTTTGCATTTTTTTATCTCAATTAAATTTCCATCTTTTTTCCGTTTTTACATTCAGAAGTATTTTTCATTTGCTGTTTCGCCGAATCCTGTCGATTGTGTATTTATTTAATAAAGTTGGGCGTAAACCCGTTGATTAAACAGGAAGGTATGGTGAACAGAACAGAGCGAAAAATTTAATTTCTCCAGGGTCACTTAAAGAAAAATTAAATGACTGAGGAAGTTCGTGGGCTGTATTCAAATCATGTAAGTTTACCAGAACTTTCATTTTGGTTAAGTTTGTGGTATTTGTACTCATTGCAAATGTGAATGCACTAGTGCAAATTTTTATATAAAAATCCCACAACTTTTATATTCAGATTTTTGGTACAGATATTTACGATCAATTGAAAGCAGTTCAAAAATAGAATAATAATAGAGTTTATCATAAAAACTTTTTTTTAAATATATATATCACTTAATGACAAAAATATAAAACTGATACATTCTTGTGTTTATTGTTGAATAAATATCCCAATAATGAAAAAAAACACCCGTATTACATCAAATTCATCGAAATTATTATCTTTCTTAAGAGAGTTGTTCAATTATTTACAATTGCAATTCAGAAGGAAAGCAATCGAAGCAATTGAATTTCTGTTTTTTTTCACAGATAAATATGGATGGAAATTAGGTTATACCAAATATTTTTAAAAAAAAGAAAATGAATGCAAGTCGACTTATCAACTTATCCACTCAAGGTACGGATATAATCTGTGATGTGGCGCCACATGTTTTGAAATCAAACATAAATACCTACTTTGAATCCGTTTTTAAATAATTTATGAAGTCATAATTTAACCCAACAAATTGGCGTTATTTAGATCTAGTTCGTAGTTTTTGTACCCATAAATTATTTCATACTCCCGCCAGAAAATATGAAAACTTTATCAAACACAATTTGCATTAATCATACTGTGGACCAACAAAATCCAGCCCCAAAAAACTAGACTCCAAGCTTCAAAGAGTTTTAAACAGTTTTTATCTCTTTAAATGCTGAAAAACTGTTTGAAAGCTCCTATAAAGCTTTCAGTCAATCACTCGCTAATTGTTTAGTTCTAGATAAAAGCTGCCACTTAATCTTTGACGGCTCAGTCTTAAATTAAGCCGGCCTTATCCCAAGTAAGAAATTTTTGGGTTCTCTTTGATACGTGTTTCTGAATTTATATCTCTTATTATATTGGCAAACACTGTTTTGTCTACAAAGGGTAGTAATGCGCTGAAGTTTATCTCATTGTGTTATTTTGCTTTTCCCTTTTAAGCAATATTTTTTAAAGATACCATCCCACGAAGTAACTTCTTGAAAAACGTTTATAAAAGAAATACAAAAGATGTAAAATTACTGAAATTATATTTTTTCTGCTTCAAATGACAGCGAAAAGTAAGTATGGTTTAAATTTTGTATCACAGTTTTGAGAATTTTTAAAGGCTAATATTTCTTTCCATAATTAATTTCATAAACATTATCAAAAATATGCAAGTAACGTTAATTACAAATTTGCAATTGTTGAAGATCTGACGGGTTTTATGGAAATTGATATGGACATTGTTAAAATTGTAAGTTCATTTTCATCTGATTTTATTTTATTTTTTTTCAAAAAGACGGCACTTAGTGCCTTTCACGTGTTATAAATATTTTTAACCTAATTAAAAAACAATAGCCCTCTAATGAAATGACATATAAACGCATTTCTTTGTTGATAATTTTTACAAGTATTTAAATAGAAAACAATAATAAATCATATTTTAAATATTAATTATTTATACATGGAAGCAATTGAATTTCAATCATCAATCATCAATCAATCGGCGGATTGACAAAGGTTTTCAGGTGACTGGTCGCCTCAAAAAACGTCAACACTCGGTCTGTCTCCGGCTACGATTAATCAAATTGCCAATGCCTAAGGCTGCTGTGTTTCTCCATACTTCAGTCCAACTACCTAATTTTGATCTCTCAATAGTCCTTCGACCCATTGTATTGATTGTGGAGCCAAATTTCATCATAAATATTTCAATACGGTAGGTAAAATATGCAAGAAAATCCTAAAAGTGTGGAGATCAATCGCAATTATTTTCGCTAAAATATTAAAATAATCCAATATTAAATATCAAAACATAAAAACATGATCTTCAAAAGATATTTTGACAAGTACAGTTTTTTGGTAATTTTCAAGTTTTATACAAACTTAACCTACGGTAGAAAAGGTTCCGGGCATTTTTTTGTTTCGCAAAAAATGGGGCTTATAAATAAGGATTGTTGTTGCGTTTCAAACGAGAAAAAGGGATTCTTTATTTTACATTTTCCGCGAAATTTGTGATTCATTCGACACGGTAATTACATACAAAATTGTACAGCTAGGGTAGGGTGCTAATTAGCATAACGCTTTAATTTACGATTTTGGCTAGGGGTTACTTCAGCCGAAGCTTTTCTTCTAAATATCAGTGCCTATTTGCAATAGCGAGCTTTCTCCAGGCGCTAATTTCTCCTGTGTCAGACTTCCCCTTCATTTTCTTTGTACGAAAACTTATCATGGTATTCACTGCATTTTGTGTACGAATTGGTAGTGCCTTATGCACCATTTTGGGTGCGTTTTAGGGAAGGGAGTAGTAGTATGATCAAATACAATTTTGTGCTGGCCAGTATTTTCATTTTACATTTTTGCAAATTGTATTATTCGACATGGTTTTTACAGTTTCAAAATGTGTCTAGGGTATGAAATTAGAAATACACGCTTATTTTTATTGAAGTATGAAGTTTTTCTTCTATAAGTCTTGAGTTGGAATAGGATTCTGAAGCGTAAGACTGCATTTACTTTATGTAATTATTTATCATGATAAAACTTTAAGTGCAATTACCATTGGGTAGCGTATTGGAAGGGAGGTTAGATAATTGCTTGTGCTCATATTATTATTTAAACTAACTAACTAACTAACAGTTTCAAACGCCATTTCATAAAATAGGGGTAGGCAGAGATCGATAGAACGCCACACCACTCTGTCCTGGCATACGTATTGTGTCTCGCTTCCTGCATGATTATACATTTTCTCATGCACGCACATTATTAAGGGCGGGTTTTTACATGCCACTTATTATTTTTTTTTTAAATATACCTCAAAGGCGCTTCTTATATCTTCCAACCAACCCTATGTATGTTTACCATGCGGGTAAAACCTTTCTTTTAAAATTATAGTGAAACAATTACGGTAACTAGATTGAAAATTTCAAAACAAGTAAGTATACTGAAATGAATTGGGAGTAGATTTTAAATAAAACAATGTTTTTATTTGGTGAACCACCACACGAATTAGGTGCCTATGTAAAATTATTTAAATTATTTCGATTGAAAATAATTTTAACTTATTGTTGAACTTGTCAAATTGAGAATTACAAACTAAAAAAATTGATATTTTCCATGAACAAAATATCATTACCTAATAATATTCTCAATAAAGTCAATGACTTCTGTAAACACAAAACCTCAAATTAATACAGAACTGATATTGTATAATTTAACAATATTTAACCATACGTTCCTCGTATATGAAACTGAAATGCGTTAGCAAATATAAATAATATGAAATAAAATATTACTCCAGAGAAAAATGTAAATTATCCTTCGTCTGAACAATGTCCGGAATCTGACTATCCATTCAGAAGAAGCGTACGAAGTGTATTCTAGATCTTAAGCAGTTTAGTTTCTATATTTATATAAATCACCACTTTACATGTGACGGTCCATCGCCAGAGTCCGTATTGGGGAGAATTTTCTCGACTTTTCGGATTTTCGCGGGTATTTTGGGTTCCGCATGCCCCCACCCTAACTAGCCAGGGGCTGTATGGAGGCGCCAGGCTCCGTCTGGAGTTCTGGACCACCCGATCTTGCGTCTGGGTGTATTTATATTTATGCATTAACTTCTCCGACTTTTATTTACTGTCTTTCTGAATTCAGGGAAGACGAAACGTTACTACAATAGATTACACATATCAAAGCAAATCATTTCTTTTTTTTGAAAACTATAAAATATAAATGTTAATTCCATTAAAATAACGTCAAAATAATATTTAAAAAGGACCTATAATTTTGGAATAATATTGTTCGTAAACATTGACAAACCAGCTTCATGATCTAATATTTCGAAAGTCAAAGTTGTTAAATCAATCTCAGCTGGGACCTTGAATAAAATTTTTATTAAAATTTATTCTGCTGCTAGAAAGTATTTAAGAGATCGACTTAACGTCTACGAGTTTCAGCATTAGATGTTTCTCGTAGATTTACATAACGGTGGCACATTATAGAACAATAATATACTTACATGTTTTAATATTTTGTAGGAAAATTTACAGTTCCATAAAATATACATTTTATACATGTTTTATAAAATGATTTCTTTAGTGAGTTATAAAACTCAATTTGTATAGTATTACAAGCACAAAATGTATACAATATAACCAAAAATACATATTTAAGTAAAAATAAAGAGTTGTTACCAGGTTCGTCCTTAAAACATAACGTAAATGTGTATTATATTTTATTATACTCAAACCCAACAAGTCAATGACACAAAACATTTATTTTAGAAAAATACTGGCGTACGTCCGCCAGTAAAACCATTTTTTCATTCTATTTTTACTTTATTATTTTACAACCCCTGAATTTATTTTTTTGCATGTTGGAGAGTTGTTTATTGCGAAAGCTGAAAAAAGTATCCAACACAAGCTTATATCATGAGTCTGCGAATAGTATTGTGTATTGATAAACAAGACGGATATTTTCTTCGCATTTTACGAGAAATTTCGGGAACACGGTTCGCCTTTACAGAAAAGGAAGTCTTTTGAAGCTATTAAAATATGTTTTTCGGAATAAAAATATGTATCTTTGGTATACTTTCGTATTAATTCGGAAACGATGTGACAGAATTGTGTAAACAGGCTCTATTTCTTTGACAAATGATGGTTTTATTAAAATGAGGATATTTTGAATTGCGCCGAAATTTATGGCGCTATTTAAACCGACCAGAGAACTTACTCGTATATTTATCATGTTATGAATAATTTATTCTACGAAGAATGAAATACTTTTTCACACTTTCTTTTTTTTTATCTACACCTAATAAATGATCTATACTGCATTACTGTATTGGTACACTAAGTGCATTGTATTTTGATAATTTATTACGCAGACTTAGACATAACGTATCATCAATCATCATTGAAATATTTTTAAACTGCTAACCTAATTAAACCCGTAGTTCTGACAAAAATTGCCGACGGATTGACAATAGAGGACCCGAGAACCTGATGCTTCGTCAAATTAAAAAAAAATAAATATTTTAATTAATGGTATTTTGTTTTCATTTCAATATTAATTGTAATAAAAAGGCAATTAACATCGAAGTAATGAAAGCTACGGTGAAATTAAAATTAAAGTGTCGTGTTTAATTTGTTCCAAGATTCAAAAAGTTTCTTGAAGAAAATGTACATTTTATAATTTTTTGCGCGCTCTGAGTTTTCTTTTTAATTATCCTTTCTCGGAAAACTTTAAAAGTATTTATTTTTATTGTTTTGTAAACGAGGCAGTCAAATCTTGAAAACGTAATTTTTGTTTTAATCTAAATAATTTTAATGAAACCCATTGGAAACAAAATGTATTTGAAATATTATTGTTTTTACTACAAAATGCGAAAAAATATGTTTTTTTTACTTTACCGGCTGTTGTAAAAAGTGAATGTTTACTTACATATGGCGGCCTCCGTAAGACGCTGTACCTGACAATCTCGTGGCTTCCCTGTTAAGGTGGTTAAATAAAAAAAAAATAAAAATTACTACTCATTCGAGTATTTTCGTTTATAAAATTGTGTAACCAAGCCTGCTGTAAATTTTTATTTACAATTTCTTGAGCACTGCTGCATGTACCCCTTAGTGGCGTACCAAAGCAAGAATAAATTCTAGTGTGGCCTAATACTTATAACATGGGACCAAGTTAGCGACGCTAACAGAATGTGGCCGCAAAATGGGGATTTTATTTTCAACGGAAAAATAAAATAATAAAATAAAAGTTGGCACTCTTATTTCCTAGAGTTTTATGTGATATTTAAAAAGTAATTATTTTTTATTGCTGCCACCTTAAGTTATACTCATTATTGAAAAGAGTGTCGAAAATTGGGCAGCCCGTCATTTTTTTTTTTGAGAATCAACACGTTTTTTCAATATTCTATTTCGGGTTTTCTCTAAAAATTTGTTTGAAGTAGTCGTGATAATTGTTAGAAACTTTTGTGCTGTGTAAATCTGGAATATCGTTTTGAAAGCACCTAAATTTCTGAAATCGCTGGCTACAGGTGAAGCATTAACAATACATTTACGCCCATTGTAAACTCAGTTTCTACAAGCCTATTATTTGCACTCACAAACGTTAGAACGTAACTACAATACATTGAATCAAATAATAATTACTATCCTATTAACTAAGCACAGTAAGTACGGGTTACAAAGAAGGTATAAAGTGTAGACCACTTGAACGGGTCGAGTAGTGGCGTCGCGACGCCCACGGTTAGTTTAACATTATGCATCGTCTTACAGCGACGCCGACGCGCGTCGGCCGGCATAATGGTATGGAGATTGCGACCTCTAGTGGATGTTTATGCACACTAAAACACGTGGGAATTTTATTTACAAGAGCTTTACAGAAACATATATGTAAATGTATTTGTTGATGGGTTTTTTAACACAAATAAATTTATTGATTTGATATTTTTGATCATTATTGATATCTCCACAGAGAAGCTCTGGATTTTTTTTAATGAATTTTCGTACACGTTCAAAATGTTGTTCTTATTTTTGAGTTCATGTTTAGGTGATATGTATGTACAGTATACATATGAATGTATTCAAATACTTTCACATAAATATTAAAAAACATGGTATTACAAAACTCGTAGTACAACCTACACCTAGTACTGGTGAATCTACATCATATTTGGAGTCAAGTGGATCGATTATTAAAAGAAAATTTATTCTAGAATATAGAAAAAAATAACGGCAGCCATAGGGCTAAGAACAAAAGATGCATAAATAGTTATGCATTTTTTGTTCTTCAGGAAAATTAATCAATAATTAAAGTGCACATGAAATCCTGGCTAAGCAGCATACTAGTTTTTTAGACTAGCTGGTCCTCGGCGGGTTACTACAGTGAAGATAATTTCTCTAACCATTTTGTAATATTTATTGTGAATAAATTTTAAAAATAAAAATATTTTTGTCTTACTTTTCCGTAAAAAAAAAAAACTGTTTTGTGGCCACATGTAGTGAGCGCTGCGCCGTTTACTTAATAATTCATAACGCCTCGTTTGTTCGGCGGACCATTCGGGAAATTTTACGTTTTTCATTTTAAAATGCGCACTAGTAGTTGATTTGTATTTATAATAACTTAGGTCAACTCTGATTAACCTTGAAAATACTTGTTTTTATAATCTCAACGTAAAATTGAAAACTTGTATTTAATATGTATATTAGTTGTAACATCAAGTTCTTAAAGCTCCCTGTTCGATTTTCCAGATCATCCGATAAACAAAAATACAATAAAACGATGAAATCGCGTTTTCTTTTTCCTTTTCTAGGGTTGGTACGCCCCCTAAACCTAAAACTTTAAATTGTAATCGTTTAACGTCATTCTAAACAATATTGTTTTGAAACGAAAAATTATTTTATGGTTTTTTCAGACTAAGAATATGAGAATAATGGAATAAAAACGGTAAAAACCTAAGGAAGTTGTGTGTTTGACACAAAAGATTAATTGTTAGTGACCGGGGCATGTTCCTAGTATATGTCAGTGTAAGTTGGATCTTTCTTCACCCACTCCGCAACTGTCCAAGTGTTTGTGTTGTGTTCTGTGAGATATTTTCTCTGGCGGAGTTGCTAAAGGTTGCCACAAATAAAAAGTTGCAAAAACAGATGTAAAAATCTAAGAACAAAGAATCAAAAATACTGCCAAATGAATTAACGAATTAATTAATTTGTTTACTAAATACATGATTAGAATTATATTATTATAATTCTGTTATTATAATAATATTGTTAAAATTATATTATGTATATCTGGGAAGCATGTTCACTAGTGATGGAATTATGGACAAGGACAATGAAAGGAGGGTTAGTGGCGGTAACAGAGTTAATGGTGCCTTAAAGTCGGTAGTATCTAATAAGTGCTTATCAAAAGAGGCTTAATTGG
>JAGVSP010005249.1:0-11540 GCA_022494985.1 Micrasema minimum
CTGACTTGAATTAAAACGTCTTTAATATAATAGATATACACTCCTTTTTCAATTGTAAGTTAATGTGCATGAAGTATTGTTAAGAAGGATGATTTGAAGGCCGTGGTAAACAATCTTAGGTTGCACAATTTATTTTTAGATGATAAAACACTGCATTCTGTTTGTTTAAAATTCCTTTATTATTCCTTGTATTATAATAAAACGTAAAATGAATTCGATGAAAAACGCAAGTGAATGGTTTTATGTATTTTCACTGTAAATTATCGACCGAAGATTGCCTAATGTACTTGTTTAATTATTTATGTACTATAGGATAATTTAAATAACGTTTTTACAAGAAAAATCGCCTCTGGAACGCTGCACATTAAAAAGAATCAAGATTGCAAGTCGTCCTGCGACTACTAAGCGCCTTGACTATTGCAATTCTTGCTTGCATAATATTACCGATCTAAACGACCCCTAAATGAGTATTCTTCAGAAAATAAAAATGTAATGATCTGAAATGCTTTATAAAACTTAATGCATTTTATTACATCTTTTTAAACTTAATGAAAAATTTCGGTTTTATTTGCATATTTTTTCGGTTTTTGGATGATCATTATTATCATTTAACACCCACTACCTAAGTGGAGCATATGGATTTTAAATTTTGCTGCTTCTAAGCTTAATTGGCTGCAAGCTCGAGTACGTTTTCCTGCAGGAACTGTTAATGATGCAGCCTTCTTAAATGCAAGTAATAGTAACATTTTGAATGTGTACAAATACTTGTAGACAAATGACTGGATTATACTCATGCTAGGCTAATATCAGATGTTATTTATAACCCAACAGATACAAGAAATGTTTAAATAAAATCGACAAAAAGGCATTAAATGCCAGGTGTTTATTACTAATACACATGGTTAATCAATCTGAAGGTTTTATTAATGTTTGTATGGGTGATTTACTACATAAACTAAACAACTTCTAACATTGTGGTTAGAGATAAATATGTAAAATGGAATTGACTTACAATATTTATTCTAAATACCTGTTTATTTTGTAACTTCATATTTTGTTTGTAAATTGTTTTAATAGACAAACAAGTTAATAAAGTTGGTTTACTCTTATCAAGTTATATAAATTTAGATTGCGTATCTATGTAGATATATAAACACCTATAAATATTTTGACGGACACACGAAATACTAATCAATTAGGTTAGCTGTCAGGCTCTAATAAAATGGATTTAAAACAGTCTTTATTTTTATTTTTAGTATCTACACATTATATATTTAATTTTAACTCTCGAGTAGATTATTAATGCATTTTTCGATGGCCTTGTACGTAATATTTATTTGTGTATGGTAAACTTCCTTTTCAGGTGTCATTTTTTACAGGTTGTGTTTTTTCACACGCATAGTTTAATTTTTGTACAAATAATTATTATAAATCCATGCACAGCGAAAATATGGTGAGAGGTTTATTTTTTAAAATTACTGCTGCTTTTTTTTTCACATATCTGCACCTAATGATGCATATGGCACTGCATTGATACACTAAGTGTTGTAAAAATTAACTAATCATTAATTAACCATCACGCCATTTCCCATAAAAGGTACAATGAAAGATAGAAGCTCCACTCTTTCCCTAGACTGTTTCAAAGACTATTGAGAAATTTATGATTGTTAGTGTAAAGAAAAATTCGGATGAATTTACGTGATGTACGCGAGCAAATGTTTCCATTGCCCCTATCACTGTCTCTACTTATATGTATTATAATTATCAATGTTTCCATTGCCCTAATCAACTAGTGTCGGCCCAACATAATAGTAGCAGGGAAACGTTAGTTATTACCTCATTTATTATTTATTGGTAAATACTACCACCCGCGGGAGACTCGTTCTCCCATCTTGACATCCACTCGAGCATCCGCGGTCAGGGTCTCAATGGAGGGGACAGGGAGGAGAAGGGATGATAAAACGTCACACCACTCTGTCCATACACACTTCTTTTGCTTCTTTTATAATCATAATTTTCACTATCCACGCATGCTGATTATTCCGATTTTCACATCACATGCCCATTTCAAGTACTTGTACTTAAGAGTGCGTGTGTGTGTTTGTGCAATTTCTTCCTCGACTTCTACATCAGGGTTGTCAATTGTTCCCACTTTTCCCATGTCGACTTTCTTCCGTACTAGGTTATTAATTTCATAGATTGGATTTACGGAGAGGTCACAATGAACGCAAAAAAATAAGTTTTTTTTCGTAAAACTAAATAATAAATAATTAAAAGCATATGAGGCCATGAGAAGATAAACTGTTATTGTCTTAACAGTATTAGCATCTTCAGCCCCATGTGTTCCCATACCATACATTCCTATGCAATTTACTTTTAGTGTAAACGGAAATTTCCTACTTTGCTTTTAATAGCTTCACGAATAATATTTTCCACACTGATTTCTAAAACTATGCTTATTCGTTTTAGAAAATAGAGAGGTACCTGTCCAACAAAGTTTTATAAATTATTTATGACTAAAATTAATTCGACACGAGAAAAATATTTTTAATTCGCCACACAACAAAGCAGAGATAACAAAGGTTAAAATATAATTTATGTGCCGTCAAATCGTTAAAACACTATTTTAACTCCGATAAAAATATCTTATCCTTATATCAATTTTTAAAACACGACACAGACATTCATATTATAACAAAATCGTGAGTCAGGAATCCAGAAATAACATTTCAAAAACTGTCAAATCCTGTCATGAAAATAAGTACAAGACATTATCTTGGTGTCCTTGAGGCCATCCCATCTGTAGGTATTTAATTTGGATGTAACAGGTTGACCGATTCGTTAATTATTATTAAGTATACAGGATGTTTGGTAAAACGTGGAACAATGAAAAAGTCATGAAAAAAAATACTGTAAAAGAAGTAAGCCAGGACAAAGTGATGTGGCATTCTACCCTTTCTGTCTACCGGTTTGGAGAAAAGGCGTTGTTAGAAAAAAATATAAATGAAAGGGGGAATTAAAAACATATAAATGTCACTATTTTATTACAATTTTTTTTTGTAATATTTGTGATGATGTAGTTTCCTTGTCTTATGTCTTTAATTTGTTTGTCCCCTGGAATGGTGGATTGCGCATCGGGTTATCATGCATGAAGTTGAGTGTTCTATTAAATGCTATTCTAATTCTAATTGTTTAAATTCTTTGTCAAAATGAAACATTTATTTCAATGTGATTAGATAAATATTTTTAATTTTTTTCTTTTAAAAAAATTAACTTAGTAACGCTTTTTTTTAAATTGTTTTTTTAGCTACTAGAACAAATTTATTCCGAGTGCTTTCCTCTATCCATGTTTTTTTGTTCGAAAATATTCCAAACACTCTGTATTGAAAGTAGTCGTAGGCGAGCTAAGGCAAAATACCTAAGAAGACTTAAACCACAATAGTGTAATCTTGCCGCCACCGCTGGTACCACGGGCTGGTTTGTTTTAATTTTAAACTGGTTTTGATACTATTGTTTTAACGATTTTCTTTATTTTAACAGCACATTACTACGTAGTATAAGGCCATCTGCATTTTGTAACTTTAATGGTTACTTTTCTTACTAATCGTATTTTGACGTGATAACGTCTAATAAATCCATGAACGCCGGCTGCACACACAAAAAAGGATGACTAATTGTCACGTTCCGCGTGAGCCGAGTGTGCAAGCGAGAGCGCGGAACAAGCGATAGAGAGGCACGATCGGCCTAAGCGTTCGGTTTGTGACGCATCTATCTCTCTTTCACTCCATCGGCCGATGCGTCGGAGTAGAAGGGAGACAGCAGCAGAAGAAGAAAAAAAAACTATTATTTGTTATGTTGATATCGTGCTTTGATATTTATGAGGTTAGCTAAAATATTTCACTTTATTTTTCTCTTGCTTTGGTGTATTTCAATGTTAATTTTGTTTCCAATAGATTTACTAATAAAAGATTATTTAAAACCAAATTTATACAATTATAAAAAACAGCATTTTTTTCCAAAAAAATATTTATTAATTTGTAAAAGATATTTGGAATTCATAATAATTCCGTTATTTAAAAAAATTAGTTAACTTACACTTTACTTACATATTTGTATAGCAACTTAACCTTAATAGTGAAGAAATGTTCTAGAACATTTTCAATAAGTACCTACAGTTAATAGCATTTTTGAAACCGTTTTTTAAAGTATGAAACCAACGCGTTTTTTCGATTTGTGATTATTTTATTACTTAAAGTGGAAGCTTTCGACTGTCAATGCTGAAAACAAAAGACACGTTAAGTTTTACAAATTTAATACAAAATTATATGTAGCCTATATGTATATTTATATCCTGCCAAAATGTATTTTACAAGCCACTGAACATTTAACACGTCATAATAATAATGATTATTTTTATGACGTGTTAATGTGTACAATTACTGTACATTTACTTTGTCTGAAGGTTTTTTATTCATATATGTATTTTTTAATAATAATTGACTCCAGAACTATTTAAATACCAAATCCGTATAATACTTTTATTTTTATGTGCTTATACGAGAACCTCATTTTAATGTATAAAAAAAATCAATAACCCTTCTACAAAAAATTTAAGAGTACATTGAGACCAGACTATTAACAGACTTTTTATTGATATTAACTTGTTTAATGGCTCAAACATCAAAATACTTAACTCAAAACATTAAAAAATACCAGTTTACAAACTGCATTATTATTTGTGTGTATTTTATCAAAAGTGTCATCGTCTGATACTATATGTGCAATATACAAAATAGAAATTATTGAAACATTTTTTTTAATTTTAATATAGAGTTTAGGATAGTGCTAAAACAATTTATAAATAAGTCTGCTCTCTATGTGAAGTAAATGAATTTCGCAAACTGTCCCTAAATCAATCAGTCACTGAATTATAACATAAACTGTCAAATAATTTCAAAACTAGCCACAGCATTTTTTTTCCTAAGTGGTTTGTTTTTAAAGTTCATATTATAATCTTTAGCCGCGAAATTTCTCATGCAAATTTGATAAAATAGAATCTCGCGTTCATGACGTCATGCTGTAAATTACATATCTACCTTATTATTATATGTTTTAATGATTTATCGCATGACGTCATAAGTGACAGATATTTTTATATCACCACTACAAAATTTCTCCAGTCGGTCTAAAGACGATCATGATGAGAAATGCATTTAATTACCAAATTCAATAAGCTTGTCAGTAAAACGAATTCGTAAAAATTCATTGACTACAAATTACGTAGAATCTTCGTTCTGGATTTATTCCGTTCAAATATAAAATTGTCATTTGAATCCTAATAGTAATATTATATACTTGTTTTTCGTATAAGTAGATATATATTTAAATAAACTTATATTAATATAATTATAAGAACATTTACAACGAACTCCCTCTTTTAACACGAGTTTTTACTTTATGAGAGAGGTAGAAGCGTTTATAAAACTATTTTGTAAAAGTACCATTACATATAATTTATGTAACCTAATTTATTTAAAAAACTCTAAGTTGTAAAAAACTCTTTGCGTTACGAAATTGGTTAAGAATACGATGGATGAATTATTTACTTACGATAATATTTTCGGACGATACGCAGCTTGTGTAAGCGAAAAAATCCTTGTGATGCAGTAAATATTAGACCATCTCTCAGATCAGTATGAATATCTTAAGCAACTTTATACAGCATCAGAAGGACACATTGTGAAACGTTCAAATTCGATTATTTTACCTCCACGAAAGTGACTCAAACGAGTTTTTTTTTAAAATAAATTAGTTGTTACTTGCAGAATTTTATTCGTAGCAAAATACAAAACGGTACTCTATTCCACGCGAGAGTTTTAGACTATTTTTATTTTTTATTTTCATAGCTTTTTATTTATGAAATACAAACATCATGCAAATAAATAATACGCTTCAACTCGTGGTTAGGTGGAGATGCATTTAAAGATGATTTACTTTTTTGATTACAAAATGTTCGATAAATAATTAATGAGAAAATTTAAATGATTTTCTTGATTTTACATTTTTAAAGCTTTTATGTTTGTCGTGTGGTTAACCATTTTAATACCTACTCTACTTGTTTCTGGCTTCGATTGAAAAAACTTTTATTTTATTCCTTATCGTCGAATTTTAACAGTTGCAATGCTCTCTTTCTCTATTTCTGTATTGTTTTTTTATTAAGACCTTTGTGAAATGAAGAAATGGACACTCGTTTATTCTTATAATATTCAATAAATGAATCAGTCATTCGATGGAACCTTAATTAATTTATTTATTATTAAATCTGATTAATCCTGGATATACAAAAAATATTTTATTATGCTTTCCTTACTGGGAAACCTCTGATGACACTGCATCCACACATACTTTATTATTTCATTTTTACTCTATTATTGCGCTGTAAATAATTATTAATACTCGTAAATGGAGCATGTAAACATCGCCTGACACCTTCAAGAAATCACATCACCAGGCAATACTCTCAACTCTTACCACACCAATTCATCCAAATACCTACATTCGAAAGTGTCATTGATAGTCAATGTCAATAGTCAACCTATGTGCTATTATTGTAATTTTTAAATGTACCTTTGTAAATCTCTGTCCTAATTTTTTATAATGCAACCTTTGATGCCTTTGCCACAAAAGGAGCCGCATTTTCGGAGGCCTACTTGATAAACTTAAGGACCCTAGCACGTTGGCCTTCTATAATAGTAGTCAGTATATAGAATATAGGCTTTTCGCCCTTATTCAGGTACTTTTATGAACTTAGCAAAAGGGATGAGACTTGTAGTGGATGTAAGGGCACTCGTTCTCCACTTAGTAACCCGGTTCTTTAGACGCCCTTTGAAGGGCGATATTCATCTATTGAGAAATATGTAGTATTAAAAGATATAATGTACATACGTTGCAATAACGTTAGTACGTTACTAAGTCTTGCATTGTCCACCCCGTGGTGAAGTAAATAGCACGCCGGACTACCAAGGTTTTTACGAGAAATTTACAAAGAGTAACTAAAACATGAAATACATTTTGAAAAGTTTCTATTAGCCCACCTATCCGAGTATGCAGGTGAAATGGTCCACCTGGTAGGGGATAGGTTGACTAAACACCATTTATTAATTTAAGGGGGATACGGTATTTCGTTTAATTTTTTTATTAAATTTGGTAGACAGGTTCGTGGTCTTGTAACACGCTATCGTAACGGGGATACAATATTCATGGAAAGAGCATTTACATACCTACTTTGCATTAACTTAACTTTTAATTTAGGCCAATAGGACATAATTATTTTTAAGAAACTGGCGTACGTTGTGTTTTTTTATATTAAAACAACAGGTAAATGAATTCTTATCAATTCTGAAATAATTTTATAACTTAGCATTCCGGGGGGCATTAGTTTAGGGAGAGCTGTCGGTCCATCTCTCCTGGAATTGCCTTCTCTTGGTTTTTAACATTTTTCACTTTTCAGAAAAAGACAAATTGCTCAAATTAACTACTAAGGTTGTTAGGAATGTCGTTTTTCAATGTTTAGAAACGAAGAAATACATCATTAATTTGTACTAAAGATAACCTTCGAAGAAAACTTGTTATTTTATTAACATAGTGATTTTTCATTGGTTCATTAGAATGTCAATTCAGCCTTCAATAGTTTCATCACAAGGAAATTGTGTAATATGTTCCACTGCGATTTTACTGCTAAAACGATTTTTTACATGTATAATATATTAACAATTTTCTACCCACAATTTTATTAAATTTTTTGAATCCAACGGTGTCAAATGACATACTATAACTATTTTCCCTTATCCGCACCTTATGTGCTTAGAGCACTGCTTTGGTGCACCACATGCAGTATATACCTATTTATATTTTTGATAAAAACTATTAGATAATTAATATTATAATATTCATTTTTACTAAATCACTTTAATCCTATATTTTTATCTTTATCTTCTTTTTTCTTTTTTCTTTTGTATTATTTATTAAATTTACTATTTATCATTTTTCTTTGTCCTAAAAAATATGATTATTATATATATATTATCTCATATTTTATCTTATTCTTCTTTTTTTTTTTTTTATTCAAATTTAAAATGATGCTTGAAAGAGAGTAAAGAAATTCACAATCGACATTCTATGTATACATTGTATACCCTCGAACAGGTTTTGCCTTTGTGGGATATTTGTTTAATTTTTTAATATGTCTTGTATTTATTTTGTATTGTTTATAACAAAAATTTAGACGATCAGTATTAAATATAAAATACTTTAATATGAAAATCATATTTAAATAAATATTTCACATTGAACCCGCTACCTCATGCATGGCAGCCAGACACGCTACCGCTCCACCACGAGGCGGACAAAGTAAAAAACTTTTTACTATTAACTATTTATTTGTATTTTAAATTTTATTAACAAGTTAAATCTATTATTTACTACTACTACTACTAATTTTCCCTTATCCGCACCCAATAGTGCATAGGGCACCGCAATGGTATGTCAAGTGCAGTGTCACTTGATCATTTTATTACATTAAGGTAGGATGATCAGTCTTACGCTTCAGTACCAGTCCAAGATATCACACATGAAATATTAATATGAAAATCACATGTTAATAAATATTTCATATTGACCTCCTAATAGTACCCAAATGCACTACCACAATGCTACGAGGCGGACAAAATTATTAGTTAAGTAGTTTTAAATAATAGGTAGATCGTTAGCTATGGAAATAAATATATTTTGATGTAATTTATTAGGTTTATTTTACAATTTTAATTTTTAAAGTCAACATCTCAAATAATGAAAATCCTACAGCCTCGCAGTTTTCGCACTGACCCGACGACATGTTGTATGTCTGTAATAAGCAATGTATCAACAATCTTTCATGCTCATAAATATAAATTAATGTTTATTCTTATATATTTTTTAAAGTACCTATCCGAACAAGGCATTACTTAAACTCTTAGAAAAATCATGATTTCTTATTATTAAATTATGAATTCTTAACCTTATTTAACCAAATTCACTTTGCACGTACGACATGTATGTAACAACTCTTTTAGCTTATTTAGTCCAATATAGAACTTACGTTCGTATGCTTCGGAGCGTTAAGCACAAAGTTTAAAAGGAAAAAAGAATATGTCTTTATTTTACGTTTTGCATGAGACTGAACATGTTTAATTTTAGAAGCCTATGTATGATAACAGTCTTTATTTCTATATCCATGTACAGCATGTGGATAACTTAAATTTTCTCCAAAGAAAAAGCAAGGGATTTGAGAACCCATGGGAAATGGATGATATGGAAAGAAGATTTTTTTTATCTTTTAAATTTTGTGCATAACCCCAGATATTTTCACATTTTCTGACCTTATGCATTGTAGCACAATGTATATCACTTATACACAAATTAGGGCACTTTCACACTTAACGGCACAGCTATTGTTCTCAGCCACCCTTGAGTGACGGACACGAACTGAATAATGTGACAATACTCCTAAGCCGCGCGGTTACAAGACGAGACTTCGTCACTTCTCTCATAGACCACTCTTATATATATGCGGACATTACATCTATTGGCTTGGCCACTACACTCTCGTCCTATACTGGAAACAGGTTTTAAGTTGGAACAGGCGAAAATAGAAACACTTGCATTTATTTTCAAAAAGATTAAAAAAAAGTTTCTTTAATAAACTTACGGAATACACAAACTGCAGCTCTTTTTAAGCTAACTTATAACATAACAATAATAAATATACCTCGACATAAGACATGTTTTGCAAAAAAAAACAGATGGATTAATTAACATTAATAACATATTATCAGCTATTTTAAAAATAATAATATTTACGTTCATTATCACATGATAACAGAATTACAGCATAAAAAAAAAACGTTACTTTCTATGCCCTAATTCGTTAAAAGTTATATACTTTTATTAGACATTGAAAAAAAAAGGTTTATAGAGCATCTGAAATAACGCAAAGCAATTGAATATTTTGGGTTTAAGAAAACATTGGTTAAACAATTTCATTTGTACTCGTATTTAATAAAGTGGGGATTTTTTTTAGGTAAGTATCACATAAAAACACCTTTTTAACTTTTAACATTATTGAGTAAATCTTCTTAGTGTCTTTAGCCAAACCAAATTCAGGTACGGGCAGGAGGGTCACTTTAACATGATTTTCAAAAACATAAAAAAAACTGTGTAGATCCTTATGTATTTAAAAATAATAAATTATTATCTCAAAAAACGTAAAAAACAAAACGGTACCTAAAGAAAACATACTACAGTATGTCAATTTTATAATATATCTACTGCCTTAAAAGGGCCTTTACGAGTAGGTACCTAGTTAGGTAGTAATATGTGTTTAATGAGTAAAATTTATACATTTAAGAAAAAACGATATTTTAAAAAAAAAAATACATTTAACTTTTAGCATTAAAAAATCACTTTATATCCTCAAACTTGGATCAAAAGCTAAAGTCTAAAGTAAAGTCAGCTGGGTTCTCTCTCTCTTCCATTTTATTCAGCATCATCAGTTTGCATATAATCATACACAGTATGAGTGATAGTATTGGTGGTTCACTTAACCCCGTGGCTCAAGTGACCCCATTTGCCCTATCATCGTGAACAAAAAAAACACAAAAAATTTGCTACTGGTTTCCGTCATCCACACCCAATGATGCATAGGGCTCTGCATTGATAAACCAAGTGCGGTGAATCTTGATCATTTGTTACATGAAGGCATGATGATCACGATACTTGATAAAAAAAATTTTTTTTTTCATTATTTTCTGAGTAAAACTTTCATGATTTCTGCAATATTATGAGCTCAAGTAATATGTTTACTCTACAATTTACAACAGTTAAATTAATTATTATTTTAAAATTCGTGTCGCATTATTTTTTATTTATTATAATCTACCTCTTCTTCTTTGAATTGTAATGAAGGCTGTTTATATTCATACCCTGGTTTTATAGATGAATAAGTTATCGGTGGCATGGGGGTAGGGTATTCATATGATGGCGGAAGCGTAAAATTTAAAAATTATATGGGTAAAATATAGAATATACTGTTACTATTTCTGGGAAGTTTTGTAATGGCGGTAATGAACTAGATTTGTATTCAAAATCGGGTAACTTCGGTGGGATGTATTTAGGTCCGGGGGTTGACGGAGGGAGATAGGTAGATGGTAGGTTTTTGAGACGTAAAATAGATTCAGCTGGTTTTATAGTAGACGGTGGGTCTCTAAGACGTAAAAAGGTTGCGGGTGCTTTAGTTGTAGGTAGTAAATAGGTAGATGATGGGTTTTTGAGAGGTAAAAAGGTTTTAGGTGGTTTAGTTGTGGGTGGTGAATAGGTAGATAATGGCTCTTTTAAACGTAAAAATGTAACAGGTGGTATCGTAGTAGACGATCTTGTTGTTGGTGGTAAATAGGTAGATGGTACGTCTTTGAGACGTACAAAGGTTTTAAGTTGTTTTGTAGTGG
>JAGVSP010005250.1:0-11865 GCA_022494985.1 Micrasema minimum
TTTTTGTATTCAAGACTCTTCTGACGAGTTTAATTAAGTACTAGTAATCGCCTGCAGATGACTCTGCAATTTATTTTACTTATATTTAGACCTTAGATATTCCTGAATTTGAAATAATTCTACCTCATCTCTGTAGGGATATCAAAATAAACTTTTGAGGTCTATCTCGTTTCTGTAATTGAAAAATTAAAAATCGACCAATTACTTGACAAAGTTTCAGATTGAAAGTGAATTATTATTGGTCTTCTGTTGATTCGCGATTGTAACGTGTCGCCAGGTCACGGCAGCGGGTCGGGCAGCAAGTCCCGCGAGCAGTCCAGCTCCGCCCAGCAGCAGCAACAGCAGCAGCAACAACAGCAGCAGCTCATGGCCCTTGCCGGCCTGGACCACCACGGCCACGCAGCCATGCAGGCGCTGCAAACACCAGCTCTTCAGGGGTAAGGGAACACTGTCAACTCCTAGCTAGCGAGGCACTTGTAATGGGTCAATAATTTACTGCCAATTGACCGTTGATCGATCAATAATTGACCGTTGATCAGACCATCAATTGACTGCCGATTAACCATAAATTTACTGTCGATTGACCATCAATTGACCGTCTGTCACATCGACCGTCAATTGACCATCGGCTGATCTCATTTTTCTATTGATTGAAGACATCAATTTTTTATTTATTTATTTCAGTTATTTAAAACATTACAGAAAAAATCCAATTCATTCTAAATAAATTACAATAATAAATCATACATGACAAAAGATAGTTATGTTAGTATAATGATATAAAAAAGTATAGAAAGAAAAATTAAAAGTTAGAAAGTGCTTTCCTAACGGAAGACCCACCGTCGTGAAATATGTCGACATCCGAAGTGATGCGATTAAGTAACAAGATTGCTCTACCAACAGGCATAACCATTGGCAGGTGGTTCTGCATCGTGGTAGGTAAAACAATCGATGCTGTCTTTGTCGAAGATAGTTATCAGTACGAACAGACCTACATCCATCAGAATTTCTGAGTTATGTATGCGACCACCAATCACCTGAAAGAAGTGAACACCCAAATCGACGTCTCTCCTCCTCCATAATGACCGATAGCCTAGCATCCCTAGTAAAAAGTCGGTTGGGAAGAGCCAAGGATAATATCCATATTCCTTTAGGTACAGATAGCGCAGAAATTTCTTCTGTACGCCTGTCGGGTGGGTGTGATAACACCCTTTATCCTGAAAATATTTTTATGCCCTACGAGTTGGTTGGATACTTCACTAAAAAAAAAATAAAAGAAAAAATAAGAAAACAGCATGTTAACAGGGTTCTAAGCAAATTAAGATATATTTTTCTACATGAGTACAACAAAGCGTTGTGATGAAGAGGATTCTGGTCCTCTATACTGAACCAGAATCCCCGTCATCGCTTCACCAACTAGCTCAGAGGTGAACAAGAAATCTCTATGAAATATTTTTTTTAAAAGAATTTATCAAAACGAATCTACTGAACTAAAGCAAGAGAACACGTTGTCAAACATACGGGATGCGGACCTGGGAAGAAATAAAAGAAATAGGAGTCTCAATACAACAGTTTTATTTATGGATGATGCAATGATTATAAATACAGGGATCATATGAAACAAAGATTACAGTCTCACATACAAGCTGTCTAACCTAGAAATTAGAAGTTAAATTTGTAAGCTACGCATTCCTGCCTTAAATTTTCCACACCTCAACCAATTACATTAATAACACAATCTAGTCAATCTGAATCTACGTTTGGCCATTAAAACTAGCTCACTAGGTTGAGGGGAATTTACAATAATAATTTTGATAAATCATCTAATTTGTACAAGAATTAAAATTATCGAAAACATTGACTAGCACACGGCGATCTCGCACAACTTTGTCTAAACACGCGGAGCATGGCCCGAGGCAAATTTGCATACAGGTGGCGTGTTCGACGATCTCGGCAGCTGAAGACTGGGATCCGTGGAGATGAATAATAGCTTCGATGCGGGCAAGGGCGCCCGCATCTGATGTGATGACTGGATGATTAGAGTGCGCTCTCAAGCAGCACGTGGGTACAAAAAATAACCGGGCATCTTTGTAACTCGTGAAGTTTGCTAGGATCGCTTGGTTCTCGCCATCGGCGACGATCCACACCATGAGCGTCCAGCGATTTATACTCCGTATCAACGGATAAAATTTTGAGAATAATACTAATATTCAAGGAACAAAAATGAAGGGAATTAGGAAGCCCGGTTCCCTTGGACCGGGCTTCTCACAGATACGGCGGCTCCGGCATCCGGGATTCCGCCGTGATTCGACAATTTGTCAACTCGCTGGTGTCAGCGGCCATCTTGCATAGCCAACTGCCCGCCGTCACAAATAAAACTGTCGAGAAGGACAGTGTTGCCACTTTAGGAAGTCGACGCGAAACTCCGGGGCAGGTACCTAGTACCTGACTCGGAATCCACAACGTTACAGCGTGTATCACATTATGTAAATAAATAAAGTATCTGTCCCAATGTATGAATTATTTGGATTTTGTTTAGGTTTATCAGCCAGTGGAGTGAATGCAACAGCCCTGTTTTCTCCCCTACTCTACCAGTACCAGCTCGCCATGGCTCAGTCTGCCGCCGGGCTAGGTAACTATTCCCTCCACATTCATATTTATTGCAAACTTGCCCCCCGCATACTGCATTCAATGTCCCCCGAATATACTAAAACTTCATTATTGATCCAGAATCTCATATGACCTAAAGTGCATGTTTCAAAAAATAAAACATTGATTCCTTATTCTCAATTTAGTACTTAACCACTAGCCAGTCGGATTTCGGTAACAACTAAAGTACTAAATATGCAATAACATGGAGCTATAAAATGATAAAATATCTTTGAGAGTTATGTCAAGAGAGCATAAAAATTATAAAACGACAAATGAACTTTCTCTGGAATCTACTATCAAGCAAGAGTAATGGTTTTGCTAGGGTGGTAGATATGACCCTACTGTTTTTGTCTAGTATCTTAACCTGTAAATCATGTATAAACTGGATATTTACCTGCTTATTGTCACAAAATAATGTGTTTATTTAACAATAACATCACATTTGCAAAGTGTCAGCTGTCATTCTGTCGTGAATATTTGAAAAATCTAAATAAAATTAATGCCACGTCACACTTCTGCCCTTTTTTCAACAAATTTGATAATAAAAATCAAATAGTTATTAAAAACCAACTTTTTTCAATAATAAACTGCAAAGTTTGCCGCGAAAAGTCAAGGTCACACCAAACCTAAATTCAAACTTATACATTAGTATTTTTGATTTTTGAATAATTCAGTTCTTTATTTTGATCGGTTTAAGCACTTCAATCGATTATATGCCTTGACAACATGACGGAACATTCAAAATGTTGCTAAAAATCTATGGATACTGCCCGTGCCCGCACGGTTTGGCGCCTCGGCGTCACGAAATCTCCCCGTGTATACGGTTTAAGCGTCAACCATCTGAGTTTATTACCTAATTATTATGATAACACTTAGTTAATAATTTGTTATCAGTTTCAGCCCCCTCGGCGAAGGGCGGCGTCTCGATGGCGGACTTCCAGCGGGCCTCGGACCTGCAGCGCCAGTACCTGCTGGACCTGCTGCCCCAGGGGGCCCTGCCGCCCCACTCCTCCTCCCGCCAGCCGTGGAACAACAACTAACTGCTGGCGGTCGGCCCAGTCAGTGGAGAGCACGCCCGTCGACAACATATATAGGCTAGAGACTACACTGCCGTCCGATGAAGAAAAGACCATTAAGAGCATACTCCACCACGTGACTCACGGCCGCTTTCCCATACAAACATATTCCTCGATTTTCTCCCTGGAACATTAGAGCAATGATTATTTCACACATTTTAGATTTCGACCAGATGCGTGTTTTGTATCGTCTTATTTTTTAAATAATTTATTTATCTCCTTTAACAAATAAAATATCAAAAAAATAAGATGGTGCAAACACGCATCTGGTCGATATCTAAAATGTGTGAAATAATCATTACTCTAATGTTAAATTCTAGAGAAAAAATCGAGGAATACGTTTGTATGGGAAAGCGGCCGCAAGTCACATGGTGTGGTATGCTCTTTAAGTGCAAAAAGCAATTTTTTTTTGTTAGAAAAAAGGTCGAAAATGTTGTATCTGGAAGCTTGAATGACTTACATTATTTGTTGGACCAGCTAATGCGCACTTTATACGGGACCGAAAACTGCACAGTTTCTTGTTCAGAAAACTGTACAGTCTGTCAAAAGACACGCTTAATACGTATATTTTTTAAGCGCGATTGTAAGTTATTATCGTATGTTTGCACACAGGAAATTGTTAATATAGCTAATAATGTAAATATGTTATTTGTTTTTTACGTTTTTAAAAGCATTCAATACATCAATATCTACTTAAACGTTTCCATAAAAAATATTGACTGTCAGGTCAGCCAAACGTCATGCATTCAGTATTCCATACAGTTTTCGCTTTATACGGGACAGTTTGCAAACTACACTAGAAACTGTACAGTTTTCTGACCCGTATAAAGTGAGCTTAACAGTTCTTCTACATAAAAGTCCAACAAAAAAAAACTGGAAGTCTTCACAGCTTCTCTTTGTAGACAAAATTTTGTTTTTTCCTGTTGGTGGCCTTTTAGTTATATAACGGCAGGCCTGTTGACAGAACTCGACAAACCCCAAAAAACCCACCAGCTCAAATCGGTAGTCTGAAAGTGCCTAAATACACCGGGCTTAGAAGAATTTGTAATGAAATAAAAGTGGTTTAAATAATTAATTTTACTGTATTTTAGATCCTTTTGGTAAAACAATGTTTAATTATACAGTTGTTCTGATTTTTGCTGGCTTTGAGAAGATTATACAATTATTATTATTATAGGCAGGCAGCTTTTGCTGGTGCGCCTATATATTTTGTACTGCTTCTTGTCTGCCTTCTGCATCTAAACGATTTTTGAACTGGTTGACCGTAGTGGAGTGGACAACTAGGCCTGGCAATTTGTTCCAGTCTGAAACAACCCTACTGGGAAGGATATTTTTCTTAGGGTTGAGGTGGAACTGGGGACGATAGAGCTTCCAGTTGTGGCCCCGTAGGTTGGTGTTGGGATTCAGCTGATACATCTCGTGCAGGGGGCAGTCATAGTAATCATTTAGTATCTTGTAAGTTTCAATTAGGTTTACAAATAAATTGCGCTCTATTAATTACAATGACAACACGAAAAAAACATTTTCCCTAAAAGTAATTTGTTGTATATTTAATTGATATGTTTGAAATTGGATGTAAACCTTTTTTTTTCAAATTTACATAATTTTAAAAACATGCCATCTTCTTACAACAATATAAACATATCGACGGTGGAAAGGAAAAGTTACCATGCGACATAATAATATCCCGTCATTTAGTAACATTTTCCTTTGCAGATTTTATGTCGCTTAGTATTTTCTTCCTTTCAACCGTTGATATTACTATAATGTTTATCTTATGAAACATTTGCTTAAATTGTTTTTAGGTAGTTAAAAATAAATTTTATTTAAAAAAAAAAACAGAACAATCTGTATAAGTTACATGCTCCATTTAATATAATGTATGTCAAAAATATTATCTACATAACAACAAGTAAAAATATAGTGAATTGTTAGGATTTAAAAAAAAGTGTATTACAAAAATCTGCTAAATTGAATTCGATTAATAACGTTCTTAAAAATGTGCAAATTTTGAAGATCTTTGTTCAATATAATATTTTGATAATTACGACTGGTAACTGATTTAAGAAATCTATGAATTTATGATTTTTTTTCATTACTTCTACTACTTTCCCTTATCTGCACCTAATGGTGCATAGGGCACTGCATTGGAACAACAAATGCAATGTTTCTTGATTGTTTTTTTTGTTTATCTGAATACCCACCAATCGGAAAAGAAAACTATTCCGAATGCATTATTGTTTAATAATAGTGTTAAAATACACTTGATTAAATTACCAAAAGATTTTTCTTTTTCCAATTCCCAAATATGTAACAACATTATCATTGAAATGGTATTCAGCTACTTGGCTTTTTTTTTTATACTCTAACGAAGTCCCTACAATTTCCTATGATATTTTTAATAGAACAAATTAAATAATGCTGAACAATATTAGATCAGCTCCATTGTAAATACTGATTACTTCAATGTTTATAATTTAATATTTGTGTTTAATGACATTAAACGTAATGGTATATTGTTAGTAAATAGGTTAAGATAAATTTCTCATTAGCACAATGAAATTACACATAGGAAAGTGCTAAATGTTGTGAATGATTTATAAAACAATATATAGATTAAGTATTTTTAATAAAGTGTTTAATGATAAGTATTCATAGCTCACTACACAAATGCACGAATATCCAAAATATACATTGATCGGGAATTTCAGAGTTTTTTCAGTCACGAAAAATGTGCTAAATAGCAACTGTTTCAATATTATTTATTTGAGAATCTTGCGTTAAAAAAACATACTGAAACCCACATTGGATGCGATACTGAATGTTTTTTTTATTGTTTTATAGTTTTTTTTTTTTAAACGACTTTGAGACATGTTTCCATCGCAATAAAATTGCATCTATGATATTTTGGATGAATAATTTCTTGCATAATACACACGGCGTGCATTGAGATTTTATTGAGTCTCCATAATTAAATACTAGATGAAATATTTCAAATAAATTAATAATCCTGTAATGTAGTAAAAGTTAGGATACTCAAATAACTGGTATTTTGATCAGTGATATAAGTTATAAATCTTAAGTGAAAGAATTTTTAAATAACAGCTTTAAATATGAAGAAAAGAATTTTACTGCACTGCATAAAACATTTCTTATAATATGCACTCAAGAAATATGATAAGGTGACTATCGAAACCAGGCCATTTATAGTTTATATCCCTATGCTGCAAAAAATCCACTGACTGAATGATTTGTGGAGAAAAACTATTTTAAAGTTTCGCTATTAATTAAATTTGTATTTGCTTGTTATTAAAATCATTTTTATAACTGAGCTATTAATAAAATATGTATGTAATATCGCTTAGCATTTTGAACCGGTAGAAAGAACTTTAAAAAGCTCATTGCAACGCCATTAAAAGTCATTTTGGCGAAATTGTCATTTTTACGGTATTTGCAGTATAGGGACAGTATAGTTTTTGTGGAAAAATTACAACTCCTTTGTTTTTTTTTCAAAATAAAAGTAGATATCTTTTTGACTCATTATCCATGTATTTTTACCTTAACGAAGTAGGCAATCTACATAAATATTGGATTCACATTAAATGCACAAGTCGTTATGTACGTAATTTCAAATAAAATATTAATAGTTGCTTACACAGTGAAATTTACATTATAATAAAGTTTTCCCATAGTAATGTGTGGGCAGGAAATGCCTGGAATGTCTGTGTAATGGGAATGTTATATTTTTCGATTATCATTATAAAGTTGATGGGTAGATAATAATTAAAGTACATTTATAGGTAAGTTTTTGTAAAATTCATAGGCTTATATGAATATGTTTGCAATGAGTGTCCATTTTTATTGGAATTAAATGCTTTGAAAATATTTTGGATTAATTATTATTTATTATCATAGGGACACGGTACAAACTCCTCACACATACACATAAGAGTATACTCATACATCAGCCCTGAAGATGGACTGGTGAAACTACATCAAATTTGGAGTCGAATGTGTAATATGACTTTTTAATGGGAGCTTGAAATTTTTTTTTCTCGTAAAAGCTTTCATTAGTACCTCAGATTAAGTAAAATTGCACAAATTCTTATTAAAATGCGGTTTTTGACTTCGTTTTATTTATATTACTATTAATTTGAATAAATTTATCGAAAAAAAAACTCTATTTTCTCGGAAACTATGGGTCAAATCCAAAAAAAAATCTACAAAATCGATTCCGAATATGACTAGGATTCACTGGTTTCCCGCTTGTACATCGAGTTTTGTTACACCATGTGCTAGCAAGCTCACTATCGTAACACATGCAGAACTCTGCCGCAATAAGTCACGTAAGTATATGAAATTTTAGGTATTCCTGAAAATAAAATTAATTACTTAAATTTCTTTATTCAGAGGTCTACAAAAAAAATACGTAACTCTGATGGAAATACATATACAATCAAAATACAATATTCGATTAATTATTTTTTATCATACTTACAAAATGAAATAACAAATATAACATGACGATTACAACCAAATTTTTTGCAATATTGTGGACTTTTCAGAGATGTCACTATGCAATACTACAGAATGGACAATTATGGTCAAGGCCCTTCTAAACCTTAGGAGTACTACTGGAGATGAATCTCCCTTCAAAGTACACAGAGCTGACTGAGGTACGAACACCCTAATGAAGGCCACAAGAATAGGTGCAAAATATGAAAAATTATATCATGAGGAAAACACAAGAGCGGAGAAACGTGGATTCCAGATGATTTATTTATGGCATTTCGACAAATCATAGGTGTACAGGTATTATTCACAGATGTCAATTATCTTTTGTGATAGCAAACCACATTGAACTCAATATTCCATATGTTACGATATTAAGCATTTACGTAAATACTGTGGTGTTCAATACTGTCGGTACACATGAATAAATGGATAATTTCTTTTCCGTACCAAACCAATAAAATAAAGTAGTGCAGGTATTTAACACGAAAACGAAATAACAGAAAGGAAAACAATTCAATACATACACACATTTTTAAAGAATGACACTCAATGTCTGCCTAGGAATAGGAGTGAGGTTAAATATACAGGAAAAAATTTAAAGGCAGCGATAGTAACATGAATTATTTCATGCCGACTTTTTAAAAGAGGAGGACTGTTTCGGCTATCCATTATGTCATTGCAAGTCGGATTCCATAGTGGAGCCTCATGCAGTGCACTGCCAAAGACTACTGAGACTACACAATTCGATTACCTGGTTTACCATTTGTTCGAAACTAACATAAGTACATAGATTCTACAACACTTACAAGATAAGAGCGATTTGCAGTCAATTGCACTTCTATGACATGTAGACCCCGACGGGATTCGAACCAGCCGACCTAACGCATGGAAGACCGGAAACGTGTACTACCAACTAACACAAGTTCGAAAATATCGGTCAAAAACTGGAAAAAAACTCCAAGCCGCAAGGTCGCGTAAACGTCAACACACAAGATGGAGCGATTAGGTCACTGAACTGCTTAAGTTGTTAGTATGCAGAATTATGTTAAGCCACTCTATGCAGAGGGTAGACCGGGATTAATACCCAAAAAAAACTTGAAATTTCGGTCAAACACAACAATAGTAATTTACAAACAAAAGCCAAAAAAGGCCAATAAATGCCGTTTATCAAATTAACATTCGATTTGTCCTATAACCGTGATTATACAAAGATAGAAGCCAAGAAATAAGAGGCCAATTTTCTGCTGCCAAATCTTATGGGGCGTCGAAATTCGATTTGTCCTATGCATAAGGTTGTTGACTGCTAGGTTTTTTGGTGACAGGTAGGTACAAACGAGAGACGTATGCCGCGACATACATGTAGGTACCATCTGTGGTTACAGAACATGATTGAGATGTATCTTAATATGATACAGCAACCACGATCTCTCAGTCTTTCCTTAACAGGCGACATACGGACGCAGCACCACGCACCTCAGGAAAGGAATTAGGAAAATTAACTTACACATGAGAAACTAGACAGAGAAATTGTAGTGAACCCCATTGCAGAGATGGTAGCTGGATTACTGGCTCTGAACAGCAGCATGAGGACTGCGTTCCGAAGGTTGGAAACTCCATCCGTCCAGTTGCAGATTTATAGGCTGCATCGCTGATAGCTTAACTCTGTAATGTGCGCAGAACGGATACAAAAAACAGTGTACAGTTTGCAAACAGTCCCGAATAAAGCAAAAACTGTGAGGAAGTATTGAATGGTCCCGCCGTCGACTGTTTGCTGACCTGACAACATTGATTTATTAATACATCTTAGATTTGAACTGAAGACCCAAAAATTAATGAAACATTCAACTCCGCAAAACCTGAACCAACTCCGCCAGACTCGTATTCAGAATTTCTTTATTAACCGCCGGCGCCGGCCGAGTCGGACGTTCAGAAAACCTTCCAAAATGCCTTCCTGTGAAGTGAAAACCGTGTAAAAACTGTACGGATAAAAATTAACAAAAAATATTGTAGAAACACTTCCACATGTGACACAGTGTTTGTGTGTTATAATTTGTTACAGAGCATAGCAACATACAGTAAAATCAAAGAAAGTTAATTATTCTTAAAAAAAATAGCCAACATCCGGCCCGTCCACAAGAACAAAAAAGTCATATTAGATGATTGCATGTTATAAAATTCATGAACGCTCCTCGTAAGGATCGGGTTAGTATTGTAAACTGTTACTGTAACCACTAACAATTTCCTGTGTGCGGGCATACCCCTACGACAATAACTAATGGACAATACTTATATAAATAAAAAATACACATATTTAGCGTGTCTTTTGACAGACTGTACAGTTATTTGGTACCTACTGAACAAGAAACTGTACAGTTTCTGTCCTGTAAGCGCACTTACTCTCTAGAGAAACAGCGGTACCTAACTCTTTTGATGAATAAATCGGAAAGTTATAAAATGAATAAGCTTTTAAAAAAATGTAATGTTTTCTGTAAATTTACCTGTTCAATGAGTTTAATTCCAAATAGAGATAGAAGAGCTATCTGGGAAACAGTCGACATACAAATCAGGACATATTTAAAGGTTTTATCTGGGGGTGCAATCTGAAAAAAACAAAAACAGATTAATATTAGCTTCATAATAAAACATTACCAATATTAGGTAATTTAATTAGCATAATTTTGATTAAAACCACTCGCTTTGTAAATCATTGTAAAATTAAATTAAAAAAAACAACTTTGTAATATGATTTACTTTATTAAACAAATGCTAACTGGTTTCGACAGTCAGCACTGAGGATGACAAGGCACTGTCGAAGCTAGATAGCATTCGGACGCCTCCTACGTACAATATCGTAACCCACAAATCCGTCGATTTTGAAGTTTTTAACTATACCTTTAATTCTACCAAAACAAAAAAATATTTTGTCCAACTAATAAGGGCTTTATTGGCGGCGTATTTTGTCTGTATCATACAACCATCATAAGAACGTGAAACAGCTTCAAATATTTGCCACTGCCCTCGTGAAAAATCGCATTTTGTGGGTTACGATATTAAACGTAGGAGGCGTCAATTGTTTTATAAACTGAGAGTCATAATTACAACGATGTTTAATTTCATATTAAATTTTAATTAGCTTTATTAAAATGAAGTAACACAAGACGATAGGTGCGATTATTAATTTTTATTGATTAACAAATAAAGGTAATTGATACGAATTTAGTCAGAATATATTCACGACAGGAAAAAGTAAACCGAACGTTTGACCATGGTCCGACCTCCACATCGCGTGCACACAGAGAGGAGAGAGAGAGAGAGAGAGAGCTTCACTTCGAGTCAGTCTCTCTCTTTTCTTACTAACCACAAAAGAAACAACTCGATAGTCGTCATACTAGTGAGCCATCATAATAGCATGGGTGATTTTTATGTGGGGCGAACTTCGAAAAAAAAAAATAAATTAAAGTCCTATGTATTTCAAACTTTTTAAAGTTACACGAAAATAACCAAAAAAATTACTTTATTTCTTTATTTTATGAAAAGACTAAAACGTAATTCGGAACGATTAAAAAGTAGAAGGGTGAAAGAACGTGTGTAAGGGTGACAGAAATGTACCCGGGGGAAAAAC
>JAGVSP010005251.1:0-12260 GCA_022494985.1 Micrasema minimum
AGGAAAAACTGATAAACAACCACAAAAAGCGGAGAAAATGAACATAAATAATAAGGAATTCCTGATAATTTATTCGAAATACTGTTTGAAAAATGATTACATTTATTACCAATCAGTAAGTTAAAATATTTTTTTAAATCTTATTATTATATTTATTTCGTATATATATTTTTTTACATAGACTAATATATTTTACATTACACTTAATATTTTTTTCCTAACTATTCTTATCCTATCATTATTATTAATGCAATTTAGCCATGATATAATATCTACACTAATATTTCTCACATATATATTTTTTACACTTAGCCCTAAAGAACTTTAAATTTTGTTCATTTTTTAATTTCATCTGGCATCTCCTCATACATTTTGATGCCCTTATACATGAGACAATTCTGTGCCATAGTTTTTCTTTTCTTTGTAATCTTATATTTTTTGAACCTCTTGTTGCATATTTATGAAAAAAGTCATTGTTTTTTAAATTTGTTTTGCAAATATCTTGGAATTATCCCTTTAACAATTTTGTTAATTTCATTAGCAACATTATATTTGATTCTTTGGTCTACTGACATATCAAGAGTTAAATCATTTTTTTAATGTTAACATTGGATAAATTTTTCTTAGTCGAATAGATGTATCATTCGGTGTCAAATTATTTTTATCAATATGAATATTCGACGGAATTCGACTCAACAATTCATCAAAATCTATTATACTCCGCATAAATTATTTATCTAAAACTTTGCCGCATTAATTTTTAACCGTATTTTAAATAAGTATCCAGAATTACACATATAATTTTTTTCCTGTACGGATCTCAACGCGGTTTTCACACGAACCAAAACGACAAGAGCGTTACGGCTTTTCACACCTGCCGTTCTTTTTTTTTATCATCATCATCATACCATATCCGAACTGCCTCCAGGCCAAGCGATCGGCCGCCAGCTCCCGTGCATCCTCCCAAGTCAAGTCCGCGTCCCGCAGCTCTGACGCAAACTGCCGACGAATTGTCAACAGTGGACGACCAGGACGCCGAGAACCTAATGCCTTGTAAAATAGGCAAGCATGGTTAAGGCCTACGTAGTATATGGCCTAGCCAGCCGAAACTCCTTCGCCGGATGACAGTAGATACCAAGGGTTGCTGTGTCCCTTACAAAGTCAAACCACCGCACACCTAATATTCTTCTAAGACAGCTATTCTCTGCACTCAGAAGTCTGCTGTCTTGGGCCCTGGTTAGGTGCCACGATTCGCAGCCATAGAGGAGAACAGGTGTGATGCAGGAGTTATACATTTTTTTAACAACATAATAATTATCAATAAACCCCCGTCTCTTACGATTTTTTTTAATGCTCGTTGTGTATGAAAAAGCTCTAAACATCAATTTTACAAAATGGCGTCGGTCTGAATTTGAATCGCGATTCACTTCCTTTTTTGTGTGGTTTTTGCCACAGAGACATAATTTGCAATTTGGTATTCATAGCGCGCTTTAATCATTATTTTGGGTACGTGTTTTAGCCAAATCCGCGCCGTGACGCGAGACATTTTTAAATATTAATTTTTTTAAATAGTGCTGTCTCTATAGGTATTACAACAGAGACAAAGAAGTTTGGGAAGGGAATGTGGATATCCATTTATAATCATATAACCCGGTTAAAAACCCTGATAAAACAGCATAATCATTTTAATTATTTATGTAATATTCATCGACCATCGATTTGATGGGGCTTGGATTCGTACCTTCAATGCGCTTGGTAGCTGCAAGACGTTATTCTATTTCTATGTGTGATATGAGATATGACGGTTATTATTTGTGAATCTACATCATATTTGTAGTCGAATTTTTTTAATATTTTTTTTTTGTAAAAAAAAAACGTATTTTAATAAGAATTCATGCAATTTTACTTAATTAATCCGCGGTAGGTACCTATTTTGAAAGCTTTTATGAAAAGAAAAAAAATTTTTTTTTCAACCTCGATTTAAAAGTCATATTACAGAAATATTATGTAGATTCACCAGTTTTCGGGTTGTACTACGAGTTTTGTTACTTCATGTATTTCTCTGTGGATTTGTTTTATTATTTTGTCGTTAACCAGAATAGAACCTTTGTCCTCGTAATCCAAAATCGGCGTGTTTACCACTGCGCCACGCTGGCTCACCATGTCAAGTGTCGATGTTTATAATTTTGGATTAAAGACGATTCAAAATTAACACATTCAATCTTAATCCTAAACATCATAATCTATCATTGAAAAACATATTTTAAATACAGATCTTTAAGGGCTCTACTATGTATTGCTTTATTTATTTTTATTTCATAGGTAGATTATTATACTAATGAATATTTTTTTTAAAGCGTAGGACTGATCATCTAACCTTCATGTAATAAAATGAAGAAAGATACATTGCACTTGGTGTACCAATGCAGCGCCCTTATTCACCATTGGTGCGTAGTGCGTATAAGGGAAAGTCTTTAATACGCTATTTAAGCAAGCTTATAACATTTCAAATAAACCAGTGGATCCAAATCATTTTTAGAGTCTATTTTGTAAAGTAATTTTTTTATTTGCTCCAAAGATTTCGAGAAAATTGATTAAGAAGTTTTTTTTTTTTTTTCGTAAAATTTTTTAAATTGTTATCAAATATAATTTATTTGATATTATTGATATCCCAACAGAGACAGAGAAACTCTGAAAACGAATGTGGGTTATCTAGGCGTTTACAGGGCTTATGACCTGTCATTGGCTGGGTTAAGTGGCCACTTGATGTACTACAACATTCCCCATTCCGCCCATCATCTGATAACCTTATATGACAAATTTTTGGAACTACTATATATTGAACTCGTCTTCGTCATTCCGCTTTACAGAACTTTTCTATGCTGGTGTCATCTGTTGAGAAGATTGTAAAGCATTACGCCTAGATAACCCACATTCGTTTCCAGAGTTTCTCTGTCTCTGTTGGGATATCAATAATATCTGATATCAGCCCAGCATGGGTATAATCCAGTAATTTGTTTACAAATATTTGTATTCATTCAAAAAATGTTGTTATAATTTATTTTGTCAAACTAATACTATCATACAGAAAACAAAATTAAAATCCGGATTTTATTCACGCAGTTTTACGCGGTACTTAGGAAAGCTTTTATGAGAAGAAAAAAATTTTCAAAGATTCAAACGTAATATTTTTTTAATATTTTTTTTTAAATAAATTAATATGATTTTTTACAACATTTTACAAGATTATCGGAATTAATAAAATGTTCAACGATTTCTATTATTAAATGGCTGCACTTTAGAAAAGTTTCGTGAAACATGAAAATATTTTTAAAAATCAATTATGGGTACCACTAGAATTTCTCATTATTATTTTTATGTACTTTTATTGATAGATTGAATGTCACGAGTCACGATCCATTGATTTCCGATTCGATCCACGTTTTTATATCGCACTCTCAAAGTTATGCTGACACAACTCGAAAAAACCGTTTTTAAGGAGTCTCGTCACTATTCTCTGTAAAATATGTCACGTTTATAGCGACACGATTAATATCTCGCCTTGATACATATTTCGCCGTGATAAAATTCTCGCGATTATGACGTCACCGGAAAAATCCCTTAGAAAAATGATTTTTCTCGATGAACTTGTAAACTGGAAACTAAAGTAGTTTCTCTATTTATTATCTGCGACGATCCACGTACGAAGTTAAAATCAGTAATTCTATTGAATTTTTTTTTATCGCATTTCGTTATAAACGCGAAATATTCTCCAGAGAATAGGGGCTCTGATTAAACATTCTTGTTTGGATTTTTCATTTATCTATTCTACGCCAGGTCACCATAGGGGAACAACATCACAAACACCCGGGCTTGAAAAAAATCATGTTTTCATTTAAGCGGTCTCATCGGAAATCGAACCCGGAACCTCCATATCGTGAGTCCAGCGTCTCGAATGACGACGACGTCATTATCATGAATGGAACTAATTTTCGCTAAAGATGGATAATTTACAATACTTTTATTCAACTTTGTCATCCCTAAGTACATTATTACTCGGTACTTAATTCCAGGAAAAGTGAATAACTTCGTCATGTCAGATGATGAGGCGACTATAATATAGATTTGTTTCCATTAAGGGGATGCGCTGTCGCGTGACCGTCGGCCGTTTTATTTGATTTATTTTAATTTTATTTTTCCTCTTATCATTGCTCTAGTCCTGCGTTCCATGGAAAAATCTAGGACTACGATTGTATGGAGAGACGGTCGCGGTCACGAGAGAGAGAGAAAGAGCATCCTCTTGAAATCCCACATTTCAATGATTTTTATCCACAGTTTGCTGTATTTCTCCAACTTATTTTATTTGACACAGTTTTGAAACAAAAGGACTACGATCGTGTGGGGAAGCGGCCGCGGTCACGTGACAGCGCCTTAACCCTCGCCTTGCGGTGATGTAACCCGCGTTGCACTCACTAAATAATTAATACCTCCGTAAATAATCAAAATATAACACTGGCATTTTCGCTAATCTTCAATCAAACCTTTTTACACCGGAAAAAAAATATTTGATACATGTTAGAATTGTAGGTAATTACTTAAAAAATATTTTTTCCCTGCATGTTTCAGAAATTTCATACGAACATCGTGTATTTTGCAGTAAACAGAGGACTTAATGATTTTTTAAATGCATGAAAATGAGTTATTACGACAGACAGAGATACTAACTACACACTGATAAAAAGTACTATTGTAAAAATCATGAATCAACATTTTGTATGGGCAACCCGAGGTTACATCATCGGATGCCGTGGATCGTTACAAACACGGCACTTTAAGGGTTAATAACACGACGCACGACAGCACAATAAGTGACGGATAATTCCCAATTATCGCGCTCATCAAGACAATAATATTGTCAACCTCACTGACGCATATAACCGAGGTCTGAGAGGCGATTCTGTAACTGTGTTCCTTAACGCAAGGCGACTATTAAGGATCAAATCCTTAGTTAAGGATGTTTGCGATTCTCGATCTGAAATTTGACAGATGAATTCCTTCCGCGAAGGTGAAATTCCCTTAAAACTTTCCTTAACGTAAGCGGCTATTTTACCCGACGCTAACGCTAAGGATCTTGTGCAATTTGGTTTTAACAGAAAAGTATTCAAAATACATAGTTAATATCACATATTAACGTTAGTAAACATTGGTTGTTACTTTATTCCCTATTTTTTCATTATAAATAACCATCGAAGTATTTGTCTATACATTTTACAATAAAAATCTTGGTAACACTTCTAACCATTCGCCGTCTAGTATTTTGGGATACGACAAATCTACCCATTCGGTTGAATTCAAGTTTAGGTCGTCAGATAAATGTCATCTCATGCCCAGCATCAATGGCAATTTGATCCACCAATTATCACCGGCACTCTGGAAACATATAATCATTCTTGTAAATCATGAACGGTCATAAATGATTTTTAATTCGGTGCCTACCTATACAAGAATCACGAAACGATGGCACCATCTTGTATAAAATACATACAAGTCGTGACAGAGGGGAAAAAAACAAACATTTTCTGTAAATTATTTAATGATGGAGGTTTCGCTAGTGTAATGCGCACTGCATGCGGGTTCGAAAACCTTACAGTTTCTTGTTCAGAAAACTGTGCAGTCTGTCAAAAGACACGCTAAATATGTATATTTTTAAGCGCGATTTTAGCTATTATTGTATGTTTGCGCGCAGAAAATTGTCAATATAGCCAATAATATAAATATGTTATTTGTTTTTTTTACGTTTTTAAAAGCATTCAGTATATCAGAATCTACTTAAACGTTTATATAAAAAACACTAGCTGTCAGCCGAGCGATTCTGTAACTTTTGTCGAACTACTGCGCATACGATTTTGTATTTGAATTCGTATTTATTTTTATTTTTTTCAGAAGTAGGATACAAATCACTTTTGAACGTCATTATTATAAAAACTCAAAAAGATTACAATACACAAAAAAAAAATTAAAATTATAATAAAAACAACATAACCAAACTATACAAATTATAAATTTAAAAACGTCCAAGGTTTGATCTTCAAAATAGTCACCTATTTGGTAATAGGCCTTAAAGCATATTTTTTTTAAAATACATAATGATTGAATGCTTTCTGGCACCCTGTAATACAAGCGTGTACATTGCTCTCTAAACGACTTACTGCGGTGCGATTCTCTAAGGTTTTAGACACTTTTGCGCATACGAATTCAGTACACTAAAAATTCTATGCGCAGTAGTTTAAAAACACTTACAGAATCGAAGCGCTGACCCTTTGCAGCCGACTTATAGTATCTGCAAATTTGTTTTTAAATTCGCGAGTTCCTATCATGCTTGTTGCAATTTTTTAGGAACAAATCTTGTTTTTATGAACAAACACCTTAAATTTTCGTAATAAATTTAAGATGTGAATGTTGAAATTTTTATTTCTTTAAATTTATGACGCAAAGATTGTCTAGGAGATAATTATATATGGCCCGAATCGCTCGTATGCGCAGAAGTTCTGTCCACTTGTTACAGGATACCGCGGCAGTTGCTCGATCACAGATCAGTACCGATTCGGTAATAAGCGAGAGTGATAACCGATTTCTTACCCATGGATGTTTAAAACGTTTTCACGATCACAATGGAACACGCGTTAAAAGTTATCGATCGGGATTATTTAAACGAGCGCATACTAGTCGCGAGCCATTTTCCGAGATATAGCTTATCTCGCACAAATCTTCATTCAATCTTTATTATAATTTAGTCGGTTTTCGGCAAGCCAAATATTGAGAAAAGCCAGTCGAAATAATAAAAAATCATCAGCCCAGCGCGATTGATTTGACGTTTGACGTAAGGCCGCGTTATAGTTTGCATCGCCCCGCTCGGCTCAGATCGCTATGTTCGGCTCTTTCGATACCACGGTATCGAACGAATGTCATGTGATCGCATCAAAAATCGTTAGCAATAGCACGTGAATAGCACGCTTTTATACTACGTCGATAGTTATCTGTGCTTGAGCTACTGGTCAGCTAATACGTCGCGGTCACTCCGATCATTGCATATTCCATACAACATTCGCTTCATATGAGACAGTTTGCAAACTGCACAAAAAACTGTAAAGTTTTCGCGCTGTTATAACCGTCCCATCCCCATTACCAGCCTCGCCACTCGCCAGCCAGCTCTCTCGCCTCCTCCCACGTCAGGCCCGCATCCGTCAGCTCCGCCGAATACATCCGTAGGATTGGTCCATCGGACGGTCTGCCAGGTCTGCCGGGACTCCTGCAGCGAGGCAGACTTCGGGTTCAGGCTCTCCCGAGGCATCCGGGAGTACATGCCCATGCCGGTCCCCCGCCGCATCTCCACGACTCCAGCTATCGGAGGTTGCTGGAGAGCCGTGCGTCCGTTCCCTAACTTCAGCGATGGTTATGAAGTCAAACCACCTAACGCTCTGAATCCTTTCTCAGACAACTTGTTCTCAAAAGCTCAACAAGCGAGCATTCTGAGCTTTTGTGAGGTGCCAGGATTTCGCATCCATAAAGGAGCACCGGCACAATACGGAATTAAGGAGACGGGCATTTTGATTTTGACCGAGTATAAACTGAATTCAGACAGACGCCATCGTGTTGAAGGTTGCTCCAGCAATTCCTTTTACTTATACTTTGTACTTATTAGCTAGGTAGATATCTAGTTCCTACGCACGAAAGAATTCTCTATTCGATATATATTTAGTAAATTATTCATCATTATGATATTATTAATAACTATTAACTGTGCGTTATTGAAACCTACACACATCAAAACAATATTGAATTATATTAATCAAATGGTCCGACCTTACTCCCTACGCTATGTTACTAGGGCCCGCCCGCGCCTAGCAATCACATTTCTGTGTTTTTATATGAAATTATTTGTGCTTTGTTTTAAATCAGCTAGATTTATAATTCAAACAACATTACATTCATTTTATATCGATACAATGTTTTATTTACTTTTTCTGTTTATTCATCGGGAGTAACAAAACTTCGTAGTACCTATAACCCGAAAATTACTGAATCTACATCATATTTGGATTCGCTATGCTGTAATATGACATTTGGATTTTAGCTCTAAATTTTTTTTCTTTTCGTAAAAGCTTTTCATAAGTCCTTACCATAGATAAAGGAAAATTGCACAAATACCTTATTTAAATTTCGGTTTTTGCTTTTGTTGTTTTTATAAAAAGTATTTAATTAAATAAATAAATTATATTTATTAAATATTTGTAAGAATATCTATAAAAAAATATTTCTCAATTTTCCTCGAAAACGATGGTCAAAAAAGATTTTTAAAAAATACTCCAATATGAACGTAGATTCACTGGTTTCCCGCTTGTACATCGAGTATTGTTACACGGGAATAATATATGTTTTGCGATCTCCAGGGCGAATGTTGTGTTACGTATGATAGGTGAAGAAATGTGCAGTTTGCAAACAGTCCCGATATAAACGAAAACTGTATATATTTTGGTTTGTTTTTTAATACGTAAAAAACAAGAAACACAGTATATGATTAGCTATAATATACAATTTCCTGTGCGCAAAAAACGATAATAACTTACGGTCGCGCTTAAAAAAATTTAGCGTGTCTTTTTGACAGAACTGCACAGTTTTCTGAACAAGAAACTGTGCAGGTTTTCTGTCTCGTATAAAGTGCGCATTAATCTAATGAAGTTAATTACCATTTAAAAACCAAATTGTCGACAAATTGTTAAAGTATAATTCCTGTATTTTAATTCAGTAAATACAATATTATTTTACTGTTACTATAACCAAACAGATTATGAATCCCAAACCACATTCTGACCACAAACGCTAATGTTACGACGAAATTATTATTTTATTTTATTCATTTTTTGAACTACCGTCCTTGAATAGACCGTAAACAAACTGAGTTAAATTAAATAATTAGTAGAATTATTATGTTAAAATCGACTTTTCAGTCCACTTAAAAATACGCTATAAAACGTTTTAGAGAAATGTTTTATTTTATTTAATTTTAAACCACCTAAAGGCCAGGGGGCCCAATTACAGAGGGGATCAACGGCACAAACACCAGGCTTGAGAAAAATCACTTTTGATTTTTTGAGTTCTCACGGGAAATCGAAACCCGGACCTCCGTATCGTGTAGAGTCCAGCGTCTTAGCCATTACGCTACGGAGGCCACCATGTTTTGAATTGACAAGAAAGTCAAGTACTCGTTTGTATATCTAACTAAAAGCTAAATTTCTGTTGCACAACGATTTTAATAACTAACTTACTAACTAACTAACCATCACGCCAGTTCCCCGTAGGGGTAGGCAGTGATGATAGAATGCCATACCACTCTTTCCCTGACAGACTTCTTTTGCTTCTCTACATTAATACATCTTCTTCATGCACATACGCCGGTCATTCCGACTTCAAGTACTTGACGTACTTGGTCATGCCATGTCTTTCTCGGCCTTCCGCGGCTTCTACTTCCAGGCACACTTGCATTTAAACTTCTTGCCGTTCTTTCATCGCCTCATTCGCTCAACCATGACCAAACCATCGTAAAACCCCCCCCCCCAACCACATTTCTTAAATTTTGTCTTTAATGGTTACCAAATAATGGAAAAAGTATGAAAATTACCTGAAAATCTTTAATTAGGCACAGGCACCTTTACCCAGAGGGATCAGGCGGGCGATTGTGATCGATCATCAAGATTCTTGATTATTTTGCGTGTAATTTTCGTTTCTTGGTGTAATAATGGTAGTCTTTCTTTTATAAATCAGCTGAAGAATCTGTTTCGTTAGCTTATGCTTTTTACTTAATTTTAAATTATCTATTCTTTGTCTTTGCTGTTTTTTTTTTTTCTTTGTAAAAAATTTCGTTGTATACTATAATGTTTATAATGAGGCTGAACGATCCGTCAATAATGGGGTAATAAATAATCAAATTAGTTACGTTAAAAATCACGGTTTGGCTGTTGCATCATTTCGCTTATCTTTTTTATATTGCGACTCGGCTGAAAAAAAATCCTTCCAATGCCCTTTCTTCCTAAAGGTTACAGTACGGATTATCTCAATATCATAAGGTTACTTTTACAGTTTAGTAACATTATGTTTTGGGTTACGCTACGGCCCAGTTACACTATCCCTTAGGTTACGGCTAGATAAATTTATTCAATTCTTATTAGAGGTTACATTACGGTCCAGTAACATTAGGTTTCGATTAGGTACGCCTTAATTACAATACTGTTTAATTACATTTTGATTTAACTAGATCACTCAATTATCTTGATTTTATGTTCTTAAATAAAGTGATAATGTGAATTGGGACTATCAGGACTTGTGTTGTGATGATTAATGGCGCACCGAAAGGTGTGGTTTGTGTTCTCCCGGAAGCGGAAGTCGTCCGAGCCGTGGCTGGAGGAATGCCACCCCTCGCCCAGTACAGGGAAGGGGTGGCGGGCCAGAGGGCCACGCTTACCCCGTCTGCTGATGCCAGGAGGCTGTGTAAGTCACCAACTGTTGGATTATGTATATTTGTGATTATTATGTCAATTTAAGCTGCATTTGGTCGGTTTTTAAAAACGTTTCGCTTCGGGTTATATTACAAGATTGAATTATATTGATTTTATTGTATGTTTTATGTTAAATCAAAAACGATTTTTTTTGGTTCTACGTGATTTTATTAGTTAGTGACACATTGTTTCGCCTCCTGTAAGGGGCATTATCAAGTTTGATAATGCCCTTAAACGGCGAAACAATTGTCACCACTAACTTAATAAAATCACGTAGAATCCAAAAAAATCGTTTTTGATTTTAAACATAAAATATCATGGAGTTCTACAAAAATAAATGCCATATCAATCAATATATTGTAATGTTTTTCTTAGCATAAGTTTTCTTGCCAAATTGTATATTTGTTATGTATTTTCTTTTTCGTTTTTTGTTTCTAATTAAGCTACCTACTGTGTAAACATTTTAATTCATTCATGTTTATGTAAAAGCCCTATGGGCGTTAAAACAAATATAAATAAAATAATTCGACATCTCAACAGAGACGATAAAATTTGGAAGGGAATATGGATATCTAGGCGTTTCAGGGCTTATGACTGTCATTGGGCGCTGGTTAAGTGGCCACTTGATGTATTACAACATTCCCCATTTCACCTAGTATTTGATATCCATATCTGCCAATATACAATTATATCCATGTTCCTTGCCAAATTTCTCGTCTCTGTTGAGATGTCGCATTGTAATTATTAGCCAGTAATGGTGAAATCCAGCTTTTGTCTACAAGTATTTGGACACACTCAAATGTTGTTTATAAATAAAACACTTTGATTTTTTGTCCACTGCGTTTATTTTTTAACACGACAGTGTTTCGACAACGCAGTACTGTCCATCTACAGGTGTATTTTTAAAAACTCGTCTTAAAATACCACCTGTAGATGGACAGTTCTGCGTGTCCGACACATGTCGTGTTAAAAAATAAACTCAGTGGACAAAAAATCAAAGTTCGTTTTTATTGTATATAATTCAATATGTTATTCTACAATGTTAACGCCGATTAATAATAAAATATATTTCAAGATTTTTAACTTTTTACTTAAAATTTTCCTCAATTGGGAAATTTGTTTTCTGAAACATTTTAAGTTTAAATAATCGAATTTTAACAACAACGGGTGTGCGTGGTCGTGGAGAGGTTGTAGCTCAAGCCAGATAAATATCGACGTAGTTAAAGGTGCTTTCACTGCTATTCTAAAGATTTAGCGAAACCCCTGACATAACGTTTAATACCCCGACAGCGATTGAGCCCAACGGAGCCCGGCGGGGCCCGGGGGGCCCAGGGGCCGGGGGAGCCGACGGACCCAGCGAGCGAACAAGCTTAAAAATCCGGCCTTTTGTCAAAAGCAAAACACGCGCTTGCGGATTTTTTTTTTTTTTGACTTCTTTTTTAATATTGTCTTGCCGAAAAAACCCACGAAATTATAATAAAAATTAAAAGAAGTTTTTTGCAATAAGATTAAAGTCGGAAATGGCTGGATGTATGCCTGTTTGATATCCCCCGAAAAATTTTAACGGGTTCCCTTTTGATCGCAAAGTTAAAAATCCAGGGGAAGAAATCGTTATCAGTCGTTATTACCCAAAACGGTTTGTTTTGTGACGGAATGGGCTATTTTGGTTTGTTTTGCCATTGCTTTAGTATAGGGAAAACAAGCGCG
>JAGVSP010005252.1:0-11391 GCA_022494985.1 Micrasema minimum
ACTACTTAAAAATATATAAAATTTACAAATAGATGGTTATGTTTGAAGAAATTAATAAAAATTTAAAACCACAATGGCGGACTCAATCGAACTCTAAATTTGCTAAACTACAAAGGATATTTTGAATATTTAGTAAGAATCTCACACGCATAGTGGGTTTCTTGAAATGGGCGAGTCGATGTTGAATTGAAATAAAAATAACTGTACGTGAAGTATGAACATAATTATTTTATATCTGAAAGGGCAATGTATATTATGTATGGAATATGACATCGTTCAAATATCTGCCGAAGCTTTGCATAGTGGCACGGATCCGCGAGGTCAATTTTCATAGACTCTGCCGCATAGATCTGGCTGATTTCGAGCGGTGGTCTGGGCTACTTTGATTTTGAGGGGCATCGGTTGATTGCGGATATTGGCATAGACCTGCGACATGAGGCGTGGTCAAATCACGACCTTGGTGGCCAATTCACGTCACCTCCGCGAGAGATAGCCATACCCTCAAATCGTTTTTAGAATACGCATCGTAGTATTTGTTGTCTTGCAGAAAACTCAATGACATGTTGTCCACGTCCAAATCGTCCATTTCGGGCCAAAATATATTCGTTATCATTCCTTTAGGTGGACAGTGTTGATCTCTTCAACTCTAGCATTAGTTTAATCCAAGCAAGTATGCGTACTAGATGCTTCTTATCTAAAATATCCTTTTCCTGGTCGACACTTACCTCACCTAGGCCTCGTGAATATTAACATCGGCCTATTTTTTTCTTCATAAAATTTAGCGTTCTCAATTTAGTTTAAAAAGAAATTGTCTTGAAATTAAGGCCAGTTGCAAGAAAAATAGTACGCGTGGGATCAAAATTGTTTCAAAAAATTTCCAGAAAATTTTCGCAGCATTCAACGCTCGGTCATATTCTGAACCCATTTTTACTGAATAGAAACGCACTTTTCTCTTACAATGTTATACTACTACTGCTACTTTCCCTTATCAGTACCCAATGGTGCATAGGGCACTGTACTGATACATCAAGTGCAGTGAATTTTTAAAATATTTTTTTACATGAAGGCAAGATGATCAGACTTACCCTTCAGCGCCAGTCCAAGGTTCAATGTTCTAATATTATACCTTTTTAAATAAATATGTTGTCCGTAGAAAAATTTTCTGGTAGGAAATCTTTTACTATAATCATCACCACGATCTCTCCAAAATATGTATAGGATCATATTATGAATGTCGATAACACTCCTTTTTACCCAATGTTAAAGAACTGCCCAAAGTGATAAAAATACGAGTATGTTAAAATAACCCATTTTTGTTTTTATGGAACCTAATGGTTATAATGATTAATGTCATCAGAACGGACATTTTAACATATTAGAAAAGTTTAAAAAATTACACTCTAAAAGTGTATTTTGCAACATGAACTAAAGAATATTTTAGTAATATCTCGAATTAAACTAACTAACCATCATCCCATTTCCAAGGGATAGGCAGAGACAATAGAATGCCACACAACTAACCTAATGGTTAAAATGATTAATGTCATCAGAACGGACATTTTAACATATTAGAAAAGTTTAAAAAATTACACACTTAAAGTGTATTTTGCAACATGAACCAAAGAATATTTTAGTAATATCTCGAATTAAACTAACTAACCATCATCCCATTTCCAAGGGATAGGCAGAGACATACTTCTCATGCTTCCTGACATACTTCTCATGCTTCCTCCACATTCAAACATTTTCTCATGCACGCACGTCGATTATTTAAATATCAACTTTCGTTCTCAAAAAAGATTGACCACCGCAGAAAATTTTTGCTGATTATTTTCTTAGCCAGGACTATATAAGGCGACCCAATTCATAATGAGTCATTGTTTCGTCGGATTTTATGTGACATATTCGTTTTAGGGTCTGCAGAAGGTGTAATGTAACCACCCCGTGCCGCCGCGTGCCGTCGGTATGTTCCATTTCGCTCCTGTGCAGTGCTTAGTGACAGTGAATAGTGTTTAGTTAAAGTGTGATTAACTTAAAGTGGTTTGGTGTAAATAAGTGATAAAATAATTGTTCAAATAAGTGTAATATATTTGTGTGTCGTGTATCGTGTGAAGACGTGAAGGTGTAATAGTCGCTCGCCGTCAGTAAGTGCCAATTCGGTCCTGTGAAGTGTTTAGTTGTAGTGCGTAGTTAAAATATTAATTATATTACTGTTTAGTAGTTTAAAGGCTAGTGTATGTTTTAATGTAATTAGAAGTGAGTGGTTTTGTTTAAATCAGTGGTTTAGAGGCGTTAAGCGGCAGTTGCGGTAGCGAAGATGACAAGATAGCTGCTACGAAGATAAATCAGCGATGATGGAGGAAAAGCGCAATTACTTAAGAGCGCCAGAAATTATTCAAGAAAAATCAGTATCAAGAAACATAAGCAACGGCAATAAAGGAAAAACATCGGCAATGAAGTGATGGTAATGATGGCGGAGCAGCGGTGGTAGGCGAAATGGTACGAGAATTCCAGAGGTAAGTATAGTATGTGTGCTTTGCCCGTTATCATTTATGTATATGAAGAAATTGAGAGAATTTAAATAGCGGACGCGACACATGATGGACTATTCTCATAAATTTCAATTAAAGTTAAATTATTCGTTATATTTTGTACGCGCAATTGACTCTATTGCGGGTGGATAACGAGTTCATGACCCTGTCAATATTTTCCTTTACAGCGGCGATACTTTGGAACATTATTTGTTTAGAGGGAGCCATCAACTTCCATGTATCATATTCTGGCAAATTGCTGAATATTACCTTTGTATTCTTTTTATTCCTTATTTTGTTTTCAACAGGTTGCGTTTAATTTACAGCGATTTTTATTTGGCGATTATGAGATATTTACATTTGATCATCTTTTATGTTATGTATTTTGGTGTTGACTTGGTCATATTAAGGTATCTTACTCTTCACGATCATTATTTTTGCCGGCGGATAAATTAAATATATTTTGAAAAATTATTATTGATTAATGAAGATTCTCAGTTAGATTTTTAAAGGTTGATACAAAACAGATACAATCACAAGGTCACAATAAACTGAAAAAAGAAAACACATTTTGATTATCTGCTTCGTGTATTATATCTGCGTTTGACTTATATTTTTATGGCGAATTATTATTGTGCATTTACGTTTGTTGCCGTGGACTTTTTACCGTTATTTTTCCTGCAGTTTTTTTTTTATTTTAAAAATATGTTTTCATCCGTTGCTGTCATTTAAATGAGTGATTTTTATTCAACTGTTTTCGCGAATTTTTTTGCATCTTAAATCAAGAGTTCTTCATGTAAGAACTTCATTGATTTGACAGTTAATATTTTCGGTGTTTTTACTATCGCTGCGGTTCAGCAGCGTCAATTTTTGCATAAAATAATATTACTATGAAACTGCAATAATTATTTACATAACATCATACCTAACCGAACTGCTTACTTTAAACCTAACCTAGGGTTAGGTTTAAAGTAAGCAGTTAAGGGGAGGGAATGAGTTCTAGATGTGTATAAGAATTGAATTTAAGTGATGAAGAGTTATTCGGTTTAAGAGACGCAAAATAGCTAAGTCAATCGAGCTAGGTTCGAAACCTGCTCTATCAAAACTTATTTGCTTAGTTTAAGAAAGGGTATAAAAGGGTTGTTTAAGTGATGAGTTTTAAGCGACATGTACTATTTAAAAGCAAGGGATGATAAGTGACCGAGTTTTAAGAACGTAAAGGCGTTAGGTGTTAGGGATATAAAAGGGTTAGGTATAAAGTAAGTAGTTAAGGGAGTGGAATGAGTTGTAGAGATGTATGGAATTTGGATTTAAGGGATGAAAAGTGCTTCGAATTAAGCTACCCAATGAGTCTAGGACATTGGAGCTAGGTTCGAAACCTGCTCCATCAAAAGTTGTTTGCATAGAAGGATCCACTGCAATAACGCTGAAAGTCTTGGCAATCTAGTTCTGCGATGTTTGTGTTTAAAGATTTTAACTGGATAATGCAGTGCTGCAGTTAAAATATTTTGAAAAATGTATATACCTATGAACTTTATGTATACACATCAGTTTTTTTTTTTAATACTTATAAATAAAATATGTTCCTACAGTTATGAAAAATCAGGATAAAAGGCCTTTAAGTTTAAAAAAATTTGCACTATAATGATGAATGTTGACACTTTTACACAGTCAAAAACGATGATTGTCTAAGGTCAAACTTAATTAATCCTTTTCTTCTACATTTGCAGCATACGGAAGCTGGTCATAATAGTCTTTTGTCTCATGCCTACAGAACTTTTTAGGAACTGTACGTTATTGTACTTAGCAGATGATATAGGCAGCTTGCTCGTATATGCTGCATCAGGTAACTCGAATTCTCCATCTTCCAATTTACCTTCATGGATTGAAAAGAAGCTGGTTTGTTTACTACGCTTGATTCCTATGGAGTGTTGTAAAAGTTCTTGTGAAACATGAGTCGTGGATGCCCTTTATGGACTCTAAATTCATGTACAGGTCTTGTAGGGAATTAGCACGTCTTCTTGTAAAACGGTTTCAGTAATGCAGTCCAGCCTTTAAAGAAATTTTGTGAGCATTCGATGACATTGAAAGGTTTTGGTTTCTGTCAAACTTTACGTACATCTTCAGCCTATTTGAGTGAGAGTTCAACCCTTACCTTTTGGTTAGTGAAAGCCATATTCCAAGGTGTTTTCTGTGGACATTCATCATTATTTCTTTGAACGCGTGTGACATCAACCGTTCTAGTCGTACACCTGTATTTTTAAAATCAATTTTGAATTTACGGGGTAAATATTGGTATGATCAAAGAAAGGTAATTGTTTAGATAATGGAGCTAGTTTCAAAACCCTATTCTCAAAAAATTATAGGGTATAAATGTTGAATTTAAGGGATGGGATGTGATATAGGGAATTTTATAATGAAAAGTGATTAGAGGAATTTTAGAGGTTAAATTTGTAGTGCTGGTTTCAAAACCCGCTTCACTGTAAATTCCAAATTTTTCAAACAGTTTGTTTATTTTAATAAAATAGTTGGATTTAAGGGGTATAAAGTGGTTAAGTTTAAGGGGCAGTTCGATATGAAGAGGTTAGTTTTATGGATATAGGTTTAAAACTCGCTCCACCAAAGCTTGTTTTTAATTTATAGAACTTTAGTTGACAATCCGTCGGCAGTTTGCGTCAGAGGTGCGGGACGTGGACCTGACCTGGAAGAATGCGTGAGAGCTGGCGACCGATTGCTTGGCTTGAAGGTGGTTTGTGGAGTCCATATACTTCACATAAGGCGGATATGGTACAATAATGATTTTTCTAAATGGTTTTATATTAGGGGTATAAAGGTGTTCATTTTAAGGGATGGAGTATACAGTATACTCAATATACTCAATATGTACTACTTAACAAATAGGGGTTATTTGGAAGTTTAGTGAATTTGTCATTGGTCATTAGCCATTTTCATGGAACGGCGCATGTTTAAGGTATGTGTATAATGGGGTTAGATTTTAGGGGTGTGAAAGTGTTGAGTAAATTGAGTGTGTCTCTAACTTATTGGGTTTTATCTATGGGTTTATGTATTTTTAGGTAAAGTAAGTCCCGGGAAGTTGACTATACAGAAAGTATGTCTAAAAGCTGTAATTTTAAACTATAATGAATAAATACGGCACTGCTTAAACGTTAAAACGACTTGACACTGACGCCCAGCGTTTGCATGTTTCTTCACGGTAAAATACAAAAAAAGGTAAGCTATAAATATTGTATTAATTTTTTAATTGTCTCTTAATTTTCAAATCTAGATTTACTAATCTAATATATGTCATTGTTTGACTTTTTAAGGAATACAAAGGTGAGGCATCGGACGCAGCTACCCTAGGGATATACTGTCATCCGGCGCAGGAAGGTGTTTTGGCTGGCTGGGCTACAAAGAGACGAAATATAAAATATGTTGCATTAAGGAGCAATGTTCGAAAGCCGCTCCACTTCATCTTGTTTCCTCATTTTATGACCAGTTTGCATATCTCAAATAAAAAATATTTTTTTTTTTTTTTTTTTTTTAAATGTAAGTTTGTCCGCCTCGTACCATAGTGGTCGTCGCGGGTTCCATTCCCGTAGGTCGCCAGGATGAAATACTTATTTACATGTGATTTGAATATTAATATTTCATGTGTGATACCCTGGACTGGTACAGAAGCGTAAGACTGATCATCATACCTTCTTGTAATAAAACGATTAAGATACACCGAGCTTGGAGAACCAAGCAGTGTCCTATGCATTGTTGGGTGCGGGTAGGGGAAAATAGTTAAAGGTAATAAAGTGTAAGGGTGTTAAATTTAAGATATGAGTTGGGTTGGAAGTATCAGGTTTTTATTTAAGTGATGGAAATTGTTGGGTTGGTGGACTTAAAGAAGTTGGGTGTATGGTATATAAAGATGTTAAGTTTAAGGGATGGGTTAGACTTAAGAGATGTATAGGATTTGGATTGAGGGAGTAAAAAGTTATTGGGTTTAAGAGACGCGGACGTCAAGAAGTTATGTAAGTTTAGGGTACTAAGCTTAAAACCTGCTCCACCACAATTTGTTTCGTTATGCTTAGAACAATTTTTTTTATGTAAAAACATGTTCATAAGGGAAACAAAGATTAAAGGTTAGAGAGATGGGGTAGGCATAAAGGATGTATTTGGATTCAAAGGGGGAAAAGTGGTTGGGTTTTAGGGATGCAATTAGGTAATGTTTATGGAGCTAAGTTCGAAACCCGCTCCACTGTAACTTGTTTTGTCATTTTTAAAACAGTTTGTATATTTCACTACAAAGCAAAGGGGTGTAAAGTGGTAAATTGTATGTATTACGTTGGGTTAAGGCGTTGCGTGTAAAGGGATTGGATTCAAGTGCTTAAAGTGGTTGGCATTATGGAGCTAGGTTCGAAACCTGATCCACCACATCTTGTTTTCTCATTTCTAGTAGTTATACGGGTTGTAAAAGCCTTAAGGATGGGTTGGGTAGTATTTATTGGCTTTTATTTAAGACAGTGGTGAAAGCAGTTGGGTTTATGGACATAAAGAAGTTGGGTGTATGGTATGTAAAGGTTTTAAATATGTAAAGTTTGAGAAATGGTGTGGGTTTGAAATATATATAGGATAGGAAGTGAAAGGTAATTGAAGTTAAGGGACATAAAGAGAAAAAGTTTATGGAGGTATGTTTGAAACGCGCTTCCTTATGTTTTACACAACTTGTTTGCTTACTTGTTTATTTTTATAAAAATAATGGATTTGACATACGGGATATAAAAGTGTTAAATTTAAAACATTGAAAGTAGCAGGGTGTTTTTTTTTTGTTTGTATTTTATCTATGAAATGTAAAAAAAATATTTTTTTACTTATTTTTCCCTTAACCTCCAGGCCATGTAACATCTTCTCCGCAGAGAAAGATATTGAAATTCCGAAAAAATATAAATCAATTCACCCTATTATAAATAAGCACGGGAAGGGGTGTGAAAGAATTGCGTGTGTTAATCAATTAAAGTGTCCACTTGGTTGTGTAGCGGTGAACCGTTGAGCAGCCACGCATGAGGTCACGGGTTTGATTCCCGATGAAGGTTTATATAAAATATTTATTTTAGTATGCTTTTCACATAAAAATATTTTCTATGTGACACCTTGGTCTGGCGCTGAACAGTATGACTGATCGTTTTGCACTCATATAACAAATTATCTAGATTCACTGCACTCGGTGTATCAATGCATCGCCCTATGCACTATTGGATGCAAATGAAGGAGAGTAGTGGTAGTAGTTTGCATTTTTGCACTAGTTTGGCATCTTAGGGACTCTGACATCCAAACGTCATGCGTCAGGGCATTACCATTCCATACCATACAATGGTCACAAGAGTCGTTACGTGGCGGAGTTGTCCAGTCACTAGGTGTCGTTTGGTTGCAAGTCCTTCTCCCTACGGGTCGGTGCAGAGAAAACAGGGCTGACACATCCACGACGCAACGTTCTACCTGATTGACGTGTCAGTAAGGTAGACCGTGCCATCCTGCGAGGGTGGGCAAGACTTTTTTGCAGAAACATTGCATCTCAGGAACCAGAGTTCCTGAAATGTCAGAAAATCCAAAAACCAGGGCATTCAAAGTCATTATATATAACATTTTGGGTGTGTTCAAACACTTGTACACAAATCTGGATATATCTCAAGACGGGAGTAGGTATTATATATATCAGTCTTAATTTATTTTAAATCAGTCTTAATTATAAAAATAAAGTGATTTGCTAAAAAATAATTAACTTCAACATCAATGCATAGATGGAGCTAGTTACGCGCTGGTGAATGGTTTTCAATTCGTAACATATATACAAAATAAAATATTGTGATAAGGTTGTTGGCCACTTAACCCAGCCAATGTCAGGTCATACGCCCAGTAAACGCTCGAAATCCATATTCCTGAATTTGGAAAAAAATTAACTTCATCTCTGTAGAGATATAAAATGAAATACATTTTAGAGCAATTGTGCGTCATTTTTATTTATGGCAACCCGATTTTGTCCTGTCACAGACGATACGTCATAAAGATTTGTCGACGCCGTTGCAATATTAACGCTAAACTTTCCTTTCTGAGTTCAGCGCTAGACCAAAACGGACGCAATAATATGATCCATTGCTGTATTAGTTGAGAAGCCGGCATTTTGCCGAAAGTATTCTATGATCTTATTAACGTTTTAATAATTCACTTTATCTTTGCGGGAAAACTAACCTTGTAAATTTATTTTTTTACAAAGGGCTTCTCCTTGTTTCTCCTTCCTTCTCCTTGTTTCTACTTCTTACTCCTTACCCTTCTTTTTACTTTATAATTTTTATACGACGAGGATTTGCCTAATCATTTTAAGCAAATATACATCAATTTTCAACAACACGTGACGACATCTAACCTAAAAGATGCGAGGTTTGTCACATTTCACTTGAGCCCCGGCATGCTGGAATGACCACGCGGTTTCCCATGATGGCAGGAGGAACGTGTTGATGATGCCTGATGATGCCTGATGTCCCCTGATGACACCGGTTGACGCTTTATGTTCGAGATTAATGATCGACCTCGGCGGAACTGGATGAAGAACTTTCATACGGCAGTCATCGTGTACACACATCACACAATACACAATCCCCCTAATTTTAAGCTCACCTTTTGTTTGTAACTTAGAATCACTCTTAGCTAATAAATAATTGTATGTAAAATCTCATCTTTTTTTTAATTCAAGGTATCGATGGATCCTGGTTAACTCAAACTGCATTGCTCTTATTATATTATATATACATAAATGTGTCTTTTGATTCTACCGCTGGAGCTGGTCGGTGAATGCAATAAGGAGATGCGGTCTGCACCTAGCGCAGAGCCGTCATCCTCCACACTCTTTTTATGGCATCACAGCGACTTTGCCACTATGCCACTCTCTTTTTTTATTGCATTACAATAGGTCGGTGCAGGGAAAAACAGGGCTGACACTTCCGCGACGCAACGTACTACCTTATTGACGTGTCAGTCGGGTAGACCGTGCTACATTGCTATATAAAATGAAATACATTTTAGAGCAATAGGGTTCTCCCCGATAGCACGAATATCCTTGAAAACGTTATAAATATTTAAAGTATATTTTTACAAATCCAACGATATAAAACACAACGATCAAAAATTTTGTTTTCATTTATAAATTTATGTTTTAAAAACACGAAAATACGAATGATTTTTAACGCCCATTATTGGCTAATGACGTCATTCCCGTCCACCGTGAAAGGCGTGAAATTCATTCCGTAGTGAGCGCCTATATTGCTGTGATGTCACACCGCATGCGCGCCAAATGGAGGATTTTGCGAGCGATTTGAAAAAGTGCTATTTCAAACCGCGCTAGAAAATTCATATAACATCGTAAAATTTGTTTAAAAATTCCCTTGATATTGTAATTTTTCAATCAATTTTTTTTAATCAAAAATCAAAAATCGGAAAGAACCCAATTGTGCGTCACACCATGATCACAAGTCCTTTCAAGGATGGAGATATCCAGTCACTTGGTGTCGATTGCGTGCAAGGCAAGGCGGACATGCCAGTTCTTCGGTACTTCTCCGGCCCTATAGGTCGGTGCAGGGAAAACAGGGCTGACACTTCCGCGACGCAACGTTCTACCTGATTGACGTGTCAGTCGGGTAGACCATGCTATCTTGCGAGGGTAGGGGTGACGTTTTTTTTACTAACATTGCAAGTCAGGGACTATGACATCCAAAGCCAGAGCATTTTAGAGTACTAGCGCGTCGCATCTTGACCATTTATTGTAAAACGAAAGAATTAAACAAGTTTTAATCGTATAATTTTTATGAAAGTATAAGTACGAGTATTATTGTATTCAACATTTCGTTGTATTAATGTTATGAGAAAAATGTTAGCCGGGTGTGACTCGTAATAAAAATACGATATAGTTGTTAAACAAAAGAATTAAAAATGTTTTAATCGTATAATTTTTATGAAAAGTATAAGTATTGTTGTATTCAACATTCTCATGTATTTGTGTTATAAGGTACACTTGCGTTGTGCTGTTTATTTTTCAAGTATGTAGAATGCAGATGTGCTTTGTAACAAAAATATGTCACAAGCGACAGCAGAAGCAATTTTATTATTTTGCTCTTTTTGTACATTTTTTGTACTCAGTTTTTGAATATTAGAAAAAAAAACAGTTATTAGGTTTTTATACTCTCGCATTTGTGTTATAAGGTACACTTGCCTTATGTTGTTTATTTTGCTAACATAATACAGGTGTGTCTTATAACAAAAATATGACATTCACAACAAAGAAGATTTTCAGTCTCATAAATGTATTGCAAAATAAGAAAAAACTTCAAATATTCTGCTATAACTTTAAGTTTTCTTAAGTTGTGCTGAATTATCTTTTTTAAGGGGCTACTAGGTCCACCCTTTGTTAATTGTAAAATGTAGTAAGCGCCCAGATGAGCGCTCGTTTAAAACACGACCAAAATCCGATCGAACGTCGCGCCGTTTGGTTTCATTATTATTTGCATCGCATAGGTATACAAAAAATACACGATAATCTTTTTCAAATTTAATATTGTAAAATCTACGGAATTTAATTTAATCAAAAACCTACTAATGTTTTACAAATTTTAATTAGATAATGCACTAGATATATACGTATTCTTTAATACATTTTTTTTTTTAATCATATATGTACTGTTTTTTGTGTTATGCATCAAATGTTATTAAAAACAGGGGGTTTCTTTAAATTAATTGTGATTCAACGAAATATTTAAATAAAAATTTAGTCCGATAATTCACTAGAAAAAGAATTAATAATTACGTCATATTTTTTTCATTT
>JAGVSP010005253.1:0-12766 GCA_022494985.1 Micrasema minimum
TTTACAGTAATGATTATTTAGTCATAAAAAGAATAAGTGCATTAAATAATATATTAAAAGTTTCAACATTAACGAATTTGCTAAAAATAAAACAAGTATTATGGATTAAGATATGTCAAGATTGAGTGTTCAAAATATTAATAATATATTATAAATATTTTATAATGGTCATAATATTCGTAAACGCGTAATCTAATGGACTTAAATATTGTCACATGTACTTAACGTCCTACCTTCAAACCCGCACATAAAAACCTAACACTAATAATACACTGCAAATTAAAATCTTTTGATTGGCTTATTTTAACGAATAAACGACAGCGTTCATTTTTTAGTAATCTTTAGCGGACGATAAACAATCTGCCGTTTGACATTATTTCTGTCACTCGTGATGGGGGTGAATATATATAATAATATATATATTATGTTGGTCTGTCTAAGTCTAGAGTCTAGAGAGATACCGAGAATCTCTGGTACAGCAAAGAGTATTGTTCCTACGGGATGCGGGTGGTGGAATGGTGATGGGGTGGGTGGCTGTGAGGGCTGCAGAGGGGTATGGGTTGGGAAGAGAGGCAGTCGCAGCCGTCTGCCTCGTCTGACAAAAGGTCCTACAGCCTTGTCAACTGAAGAGCAAGACATAACTAAGGGCTTGTCGCAGAGAAACAATACAAAAAGAAAACATTATGCTTAGTTATTTTTAAAGGTAGCATTGACTTTACGCAGTAATGTTATTTGTATCGGATTTGAAATAATTATATTTTTATCAGAAGCAATTACTGTTAATTAATTTGATTAAATTATATACATAAAACAGAAGTTTAGGAGATCTGACTCTTTAGTAAAACAAATACAAAAAATAATTTGTGTTTAAAAAAAATAAAAGAGCCTTCCACTCATTACATCAACAGGGGTAGGAACAAAAACATTTTTGTTCGCTTTTTTTTCTTCTGAACCTAAGTAGTTAAAAATATACCTACATATATATGTCGTTATACTAAATGAAAGTAAAATTATGTAAAAAAAAAACTAAAGTTTGGTTAATCATCTATTACACTATTTGAAGGAAATGTTGGGAATACGGCCTGAAAATATGTTAAAGTGCACATCACAAAGTACAATATCGTCGTATAAATATATTATTACAAGAAACACCAGAAATGTCTTTGAATTGTGGCAGCATTGTGATCCTTGAAGGAAATACTTCAAATTATCAAATAGTTTGGGACAAAGAGAAGTGCCCTAGAACTGTACCTACAGTACATTATATGTGCCTACATACAGCTACCCTTTGCTCCTATCTTCACGGGGTACAAAACGGAGTGATTGATGTCAGAGAATACCATAGAAAGGACAATGAATTTCTATGGTTTTACTTATTGTGACATTTTAAGCTATTTCTAATTTTATTCAGCGGCATAATATAACCAAGAATATAACAACAATAAATTTTATTGTAAAAAACAAATAATATATATGTTTTTTAGTAGTTCTAGTTTTAGGAATAAACTTGGTTAATAATTAATTTAACGTTTTTTACGTAGATACTTAGATAAAAGTTGATCGACTAACTTGACACAATAAAATGGCTCAGTAGGTATTTATCTTCCTATTCGTGTATATAATATATTGTATACCTGTCTCATTAGCAGCAGCTAATTGAAATTGTATGCAGAGATTTTATTTATTTATTTATTATTTTTCTGTACATATACAGAACATTCACAGGTGTGAATGTTCCAGTTACATATATACAAGTGAAAATGATATTTATTACCAAATTATTAAATATTTACAGTAAAAAATATGCTCTATAATTATACATATAAAAAACTAAGAAGAAACAATTATAAAAGTAATAAAATAAAAATATATACATGCGTACATAATATATAATACATAGATAATGAGAAAGAAATAAGACTTGTGAGTGAATTCATATTTATTGCAATAACCGACCCTATAAAACCGTTGGATTTGCCCTGGCGAGGCTCTGGTAACTTCGTCCGAACGAGGATCTGAAATATGTAAGAAGGACATACCAGCGAGACCCTTCACCAAGACTGAGGAAAAAGCACGTTATGAAAGACCACCAGGATGGATTGAAAGTATTCCTGGAAACACCACGATAATTGGCGGGGACAATCGAAGAAACGCAAGCGCACTATTTCACTTTGAACCGGGGAGTTTCGGGTTTATGGAACTGTTGAGGTTTAGCTTAGAGGGGTTTTGGAGGGAACTAACTATATGATATTAGGATTCGGATTAGCAGATTGATGAAGGATTCCCGAGTAGAATATTGCGGATTGAGTTTGGTACTGGTTGCGCGGAGCAATAAAAAGAGACTGGCGCGGTGTCGAAAACAGGTGACAAAAAAAACGGATGATATGAATTTCGAAAAAAGGAGTCGATCCTACCAATCACTAAAGAGTATTATCACCATGGCCAAACCAACCGTCTTAGTTTAAAAAAATCACTTTAATGCATTTGTTTTTAAAGATAAGTAAATAATAATATTTATCTAATCAATTTTTATGCATCTCCAATTCCTACCGAAATGTTTGAAATACATATTACCTACCACATTATGGTTTATCTCCCAAAAATTACGAAATACAAAATTTAGAAAAAAATAAGTAATACATAGGTAGGTACGTATTAAAAATGAAGGGTATAAACTCTCAGTTATAAACTGTCAAACAGTTAAAAAATATTAAAGGATAAAAGTTTGTACCTACGTGTTATACAAGGATGACACAGTAATTACTTTTCAAACTGCCATCAGTTTCTAAAAAGGTCCTTTGCAAATATTGGTAGACTATTTTGGGATTTTGTGAAATTCGAGGGGTCGGAATTTAATCGTTTTGAGAGGAAAAACGACGGCATTTTAAACCGTGTTTCATTTTAACGTCGCAGATAATGGTTTTTGTTTGTTTTGTAAATAAAATTTCAAGTCATGATATAATAATTTCAATATTACTTGTACCGCTGATAATCGAGGTATTAAATATTCAATTGAACGACCAGACATATTGAATCCATGAATTTGAGTACAAATACAGTGGAATGTACGTAAATGTACTAAAATTGAAGCAATACAATACATATACCCAGTAAATTTTATTTATTTACATGGATCGATATAAAACTTTGAGAGCTTTTGCTTATAACATTCTGACTATACAAATAAAGAACACTGGACCTATTATATGAATCACATGTTTTTTAAATAATGAACAATTTTACAGTGAAAAACCTATTTACTTTTATCTATATTTGTGTGTTTTAATGTATTTATGCTGTTAAAGTGATTCTTGTAATACAAGGGAGGTTTTTTAATTAATTAAATATTTATTGATCTCTAAAGTGGTTGTAGGACTTTATTTATGTATAAGGAGTATATATATATACATATATTATCAGGTAAAATCATAATTATTAAAATAAATAATGAACTTACCAAATTTGTTGAGCATAATTATGCTGCTGCCTTATTGTGGTGATTTAAAAAACTCATTTCATTACCTGGAACAAAGAAATAATAAATTATTTTTTTTAGAGAATCACATATATAATATGAATATGTTTTGCATCATGCTAATTTTGTGAAAATAGATTAAACGAAATATTAATTCTGAAAAAAAAGATCGATGAGGTGTTTAATATATTTTTTAAGTGATTAATTGGAGTACCATTTTTTTTGTAAATTAAATTTGCATTCATCCGTTTGATTCAATTTACTCTGGTACGAAAACACTTAGCAAGTGACGATCTCAGCTCGCCTTATTTTGTCAAAAAATACTCCGACCATTAACATAACTTTTTACAGCCGAATGAGGAAAGGCAAGGTGAAAAAAGGCAATAAGCCGAAATACAAAAGAAAGGCGGCGAGAGAAGCGAGATAGCGGCTGTAAGGAAAATGAAGAAAAACTGTGTCAATTTCTACTTTACGGCACCGTTGTCGTCACATCAAAATGTAAATTGTTTTATATCATGGCAGACAGAGAAGGCAGAGCTATCCTGAAGGATGAAGAAGGATGCACGATATCTTGTATATCCTCGCAGCGCATATTTCGAGGGATTGGTCGGGAGATAAGTTTAATTCACGTGCCTTTTACGACAGTCGTAATTATTTTTAATAAATTTCAGACACCTCTCTCTTTTCTTATCGGTGTCACTATCTAAACTTAATCAAAGGAAAATGGTTATATTGATGGTAATGAGAACATTATACATTTCAGAAATGGTGCTTTAAACTCCAGTACTTATTCCACCATAGTATTTCTTCCTTCATCATAGGTAACGTAAAAAACAAGAAAAGTTTTATTTTTAGGTAGTCATTGAAAAATACATAATACAAGTATCGTTAATGATTGCGAAATTATCAATACATATAGGTACAACGTCCTTGAAAAAAATACGGAATGAAACTGAAAGTTGAAATGATTGAAGTAACGAATGCTATGCTGCGGATTGGCTTCATTGAATTATAAAGCTGTGATGTTTGTTGTGTGAAAAAAATAAACTCAAAATATACAAATTCATACCTACTGTTATTTATAATCTTGCTTGTTAGATTAATATAAGTATGCATATGAAAAAGTGAGTCGTTGTATTTTTTATTATGACTAACTACAGATCTTTAGTTCTGGGATGGGTAATGGACTCTCATAGAGTTCAGAGTGCAGTTCTTACCCTGAAATAAATTGCATACGATGAAAGTACTTTGTATAGCCATAGTTGTTTCGTATTTACACGGGAGTTTTCATCTTCTTTGAGAAATACTGAATCATAACAGCGATAGATGGGGAGGGGGGAATTCAAATTGCGGTAAACAAAAGGGGAATATTTTACATTTAGACGAAATTCTAGGTGTTGAGATAGATGGGCACTTATAAACGAATGTGCTTCTTAAATAACATATTGAATGAACGCGGGCTGCAACCGTGTAAAGGATATAAACATTTTGCTATATAATCGTATTTTTTTTTTGTAAACCAGGCTGATTAAAAAAACAGTGTTTTATATAGTAACTACCGATAATATATATTACAAAAAAACAAAAATAAGTAAAAAATCTTATCATTTGTTCATCACGGTCAAAATAATAGAAAGATTGGCTGATTACAAATTTACTACAATTGAAAATAATCAGAGTAATTTTATGTCTTTCTTTGGCTCAGTATCAATAACAGTAAAAATAGTATTTTTCATAGCATACAAGAAACAATTCAAATAACGATAAAATAATATAATGCAAAAGGAAAGGGTATAAACTACACGATTTATAATAAAGTATTTATAAAAGTTACCTATTGTACTTTTACACTGTTTGATACGAAAAAAATTTGAATGGAAATTCTAAATGACGTCATTTCCCCGCTGCACGAAATTCATATTTACGAAGAAATAATGCATCGTTTGCTTTTTTAGATTTACAGCCATTTCCGTGTGACAAAATTCGAGCTGTAATGGGATAACAGCCCTACGTGGAACTCCATATCTACCTATCCATATATCGCTTAGCCCGCACCAGATCCATAGGCTGAGAAGGGAAAACTTCAAGCGATTTTCTCATAAACCATAAAGAAAAATAATAAAAGTCGCATAACGAAAGTTAAGAGAAGTGGAATATGAAGAATAAAAGCCCAACGGATTTGCTGATACAGCGTTTACTTCATCTGCGTAGCAAAAACTTGTTTGCGCCCCGGGCTAAAATTCCGTTATGTACCTATATAAGATTTCAAAGAATAACGCGCTTATATAAAGATTTATAAAAACTTTTTATTGAAAAACTTCCCCCATTGTGATTATCTTTCTACTAATTTAATACCGATCTCTTAAAACGTAGCTCTTATTGCTTCAAAATAAACCAATTCATTTTTTTAAAACACGAGAAATACATTAATTTTACGAAATATATACTTGCATGCGTAAAGAACAGACTACTGGTAAGTTTGTAAAATACAATAACTGTATTTTCACAATGGACGCACACCAATCCAAGGGTTCTAAGTCTCTTTGAAGTGCAAAATGGGAACTACACTTTGAAGTAGGTACATATTAGTCATTATTCTTACACTGCTCTTGTACGCCATTTTTCTACTTTTTGAAATGGTTTTCTGTTCAGAACCATTATTATTTTTGAAATTTGAAAATTCAGCAAATACAATATAGGTAAAATTTTTCAGAATACAAATAGGCGATTTTTTGGTTGAAAAGGGCAGCATTTTGTTTCCACCTGCGTACGTTTCATGAACCTTGAAATTTTATTGCATTTTTAGGGTTCTTGGACTAAGTTAGTTCCGATTCATTGAGATTGTCTTTAGAAGGTTTTGTTAGGGTCCGTGAAAAACCAAAGGGGTCGAGTGATAGATGGTTACTATGTTAAGCTTATCTATTGTAACATTATTCACAGGTGCATTATCTGGATAGACGATTCATCTTCTTTGTACACGCATTAAAATATATAAACCGATTAACTCATTCCAGGCATTTTTTATTTGGTTAAGTTAAAAACGCAAAAAAACTGAAAATTGGTAGGCAATAACTTCATATCATCAGATTTTGGACTAGTTTTTATGAATATAAAAACAATATTTGTCTTTAGGGGTCAGTGTTAATTTTTTTAAATAATGAAAATGCGAAAACTCTTGTGATATTAAAAATGCGTGACTTAAATGGACGGCTACAAAATTATTATTTTTACTGCAAATTATAAGGTTTATAAAAATAGTCACTTAAAAGCCACAAAAGGAAGGAAAGTGTTATAATGATGACCCGCTGATTCAACCCCAATTAATGACGTTAAAAAATAACCAAGTTGAAATTTGTTGAAAGCGCGGAATAATGATTTATATTTCAACTTGTCAAACTGACAGCCATTGTTTCATTTTACAAAAGTATCCACGTAAACGTACAGGTAGTTCTTGATACTTTTCTTTTGGAAATAACAGCGAAAACTCGGCTATTAAAAGCCAAGTAATGGATGCTTTGAGCTTAATTAAGTCGACGAGCTTTTGTTCCCTGTTGTTGAGCGGTGACTTGACACAAAGTGGAATGAAGTTAGCGATCAGATTGTCTGGCATTTGAAAGGAAAACTATCACCTTTGAATTAACATGAGCTTGATTTAACTCATGCAGATTCATATCGGATTTACAACAAAAGCATTAAAACCCTTCTCTGCCAGGATGGAGGAATCATTGTTAGGACCGGAAGTGGAAAACGGTGCGGTTCTGGTGCGGGAGAGGGGGAAGCGGAAAGTGCACAGCGAGGGGGTGTAAACGCGAAGGGGAAACCCGGTACAATGGATCATGTAAGAGAATAATGGCGGGAAAGTTATACTTACACATGACAAAATTATTTACGCTGTAACACATGCATTAATAAGGTTTTTTGTATACGTTGGTCGCGCCATTCAGAGGAATTTCGAACCAATGCAGATACAACTATCTTTCTATGTAGTAAGTTTTTTATAAATAAGTCGGAGTTCTCCTTTCAATAGAGCAATCCATTTACTGAACACGGCTTCAACGCAAATAGTTGATATTTTAAAATGTACAAATAGACATTTTGTCGACTATCTCCTTTCATATTATGCTTAAGGAGATGGTCGATGAATGTCTCTGTCCTGATTTTCTGGTTTTGCATTCAATAATCCCTAAATTTTACGAAATAAGTTTTCATGTAAAGTTTTTAGTCATTCATGTCATTCAAATAAATAAATAAAATGTAGTACCTTTTCATAGGTAGTTAGAAATTTCTTTGTTTATATCTTTGCAAAATTAGCGCAGTGTTTACATACTAAATCTAACAGAATATGATTAAAAATAGAAAATTTAAACAATTTTAAAAAACCGCTTCGTATCTTGCCAATAACCGAATATTGTCATACGACAATGTAGATAGAAAAAAACAATAAATTTGGTACTAAACTAATCATAGCTAATTATTGAATGTTTGTATCAGTCACTTTATAGTCTTCTATAATAATTATAAAATGATAAATTTTATTTTAAACTCCTTTTATTTTTCTCATATATTCTAATCGAATAGATGTCAGATGGTTAAAAATGGTGATTATATGTACTAAGTGTTTATTTTTATTCTTAATTCTTCTCGGTTTTTTTATGCGTTAACTGTATATCATTTTTGTCTCCATTGATTTGTGATAACCGTTGTTATAATATAAGGTACAACATTTAAAATAGAAATAAAATAACTAATATAAAAATTATATAAAATCCTACATATATATAAATAATATAAAAATCCTAAACAAATAATTATTTCAGCTGCTAGAAATGGGTAGGTACTGTCAAGCGACACGAAGCATGACGTTAGTTACGGTCAACGTGTAGATAATCAACAGCAAACAAATGAACGGTAATGATTAATGGGAAAGGTGGGGAACTGAGGGGGTGAAGGCTTCGGAGGGGATCAAAGTTCCTAAGGGTCGTTAAATCTAATATTACTTTACCAAATTACCACAGCGGGGGCATTGCGTGATTGTGTTCATTTGTCTGTGAAGCAATCCCTGCTTTATCGATTTAAAAATTGAATCAAAATTTTAAATTATCAGGTTAAAAATAATTTATACCACAGAATATAATAATAGTTGATAAAAAATGATGTGTGTATAAAATATGACTGGTACTGAAGCGTAAGACTGATCATCGTACCTTCAGGTAATAAAATGATCAATATACACTGTACTTGGTATAGGTACTGATACAGTGCCATATGCACCATTGGGTGCGGATAAGGGAAAGTAGTAGTAGTAGTAGTAGTAAATATAAGGTATTAGATCGCATTATAGACACTTCAGTTAACTAAGAAAATCGCACTTTGGGAAATTTAAAATTGTCAATGAAATTAATAATTTTGTATAAATATTTATGTATTTGGCATTGTTAAAAAGTTATTTATCGTTATAATTAGACTTTGAAAGTTTTGAACTAAAAAAGTTAATTAACACTCTATCATTGGTCATTAAATTTCATTTACCGTAATGACTTTCCTAATGTGTTTTCACGACGAGACCGATATACCGTTACAAAAATAATTTGGTAATTTTTAAGGGAATGACATATTTTAAAAGGGCTTTCCTCGTGTTGAAACGAATCCATTAATAAAACGTGAAAACTCGTAAAAATAACATTAAAATGCAACCGATGTAATATAAAAGACAGTAAAGATAATCCTTTTTATAGTCTACGGTAGGACAACGTAACGTAAAAGTCTAATGTTGCATTTTGAAAAAAAAAGTAAATGGAAAAGAATTATCTTTTTTTTTTTATACAGGCCAGGGGGCTTAATAACAGAGGAGAGAATATCACAACTGAAATATACTGGTGAGAAAAACATTTTCAATTTTGGTGAACTCACCGGGAATCGATCCCAGGACCTCACATGTTGTGGGCCCAGCGTCTTAGATAATTCACTACAGGGTTGGTATAATTCAATAAAAGAACTAAATCTAATATTTTTTTTCTTTTACAACTTATGATATAATTTCTTTCTTCTGCAGCTTAAGGTGTATAGAGCGTTGCGTTGGTACGCCAAGGGCTGCGTATCTTCATATAAAGGCAACATATAGGCTTCAGCGCCAGCATATAATATTTACTTTTAACCAGAATATAATATTTGCTTTTAACTAACTAACTAACTAACCATCACGCCATTTCCCCGTAGGGATAGGCAAAGAGGATAGAACGCCATACCACTCTGTCCTGACATACTTCCTTTGCTTCCTCTACATTCATACATCTTCTCATGCACATACGCCGATTACTCCGATTTTTCACATGTCCACTTTCAAGTACATGTCGTACTTGCCATGCCTTTCTCGGCCTTTCTCGGCTTCTATATCCAGGCACACTTGCACTTAAACTTCTTTTAGCCGTTCTTTCATCACTCATTCGCACCACATGATCAAACCATCGTAAAAGCACTTAATTTTGTCGATAATGCTTATCTCAGCCTTGTACTCTGCTCTAATTTTGACATTTGTAAACCTATCATACATAGTCTACTTTTATCGTTATCTTAATAAAGACGATGAATCTAAACAACTTATGCAGAGAATGTTGAACCGGGTTGTGGTCTAGTGGTAGATTCGAGGACTCCGGATAAGAATCTCTAGGTTCGAATCCCACTCCAGCACAACTTGTTTCCTGCTTTCTGACACAGTTATTTCCGACTATTTGAAAGCAGTCCCAAAACTGAAATATTTGAGTATATCATAAGAACTCAAATGTTTCTTTTTAAATTAAAAAAAAAGGCTTATTATTAATTTAATAGACAGAGAAACTCTATCTCTGTTGGGATATCAATAATATCTGATACTAGCCCAGCATGGGTATAGTCCAGTTATTTGTCTACAAGTATTGGTAAACATTAAAATATAAAGCAAATAAAAATAGGAGAGAGGCGTCTTCTAGTAAGTAATTAAGTTCGGATGAGCCTTACCTACACCAATAAAGATTGATTGCCAAAAATCCTTAACGATGTTCTCAACAGATGTCACCAGTGAGAAAAAGCACTTGTAAAGTGAAACTTGGCAGGATAATTCATACTAATAGAGAAGTTCCGAAATTTGTCATGTATGGTTATCAGCTGATGGGTGGAATGGGGAGATGGGCGGAGTTGTAATACATCAAGTGGCCACTTAACCCAGCCAATGACAGGTCATAAGCCCTGTAAATGCCTAGATAATCCACATTCGTTTCCAGAGTTTCTCTGTCTCTGTTGGGATATCAATAATTATAAATTAATTTTTCTTGTTTGTACATTTTAGTTCTATTATTTTCGACAAATCAATAACAAAGTAAACGTTATTACTCGATGAACATAAGCAGATAATTCATTTTATTAAACAATTTTTTTTTAAAGTCATTTATGAAAAAAGTTACGTCAGAATTTGCTAGTTAATATTTTTCAAGTTCCTTAGAAAGCAACAGTTTTCAACAGGAGAGCAGGTATTTCCAGATAATCGCGGAAAACGGCAGACTTTGTATCATGTCCCAGAAGGAGACGTGATCGTATTAGCATTCAGGAAACGGAGATCGGTAAACACGAACTCCGCGCGCTACACGGAACCAGAGGCATTGGATTTCCTGAAAAATGCGCTAAAAAACCGCTTTCCCTGAAATCTTTGCTTATAAATGTAGTCAAAAACACTTGTTTGCCATTGAAAACTTCTTCTTTACATCATTTTTTTCAAATATGCACATTTTACCATACGTTTACATAATTTAAAAATCAAGTTATTTTAAAACGCTGTAATTCACATTTTGTTTTGTAATTTAAAGGAAAGGTATCTAAACGTCATAAAATAAAAGAAATAAAAACAATGGAAGCAAAATACAGATATAACTTTTTTTTGTAATTTTGTATAAAAATCATCGATCAAAGTTGATTAAAGTGAATGGATTCAGAGAGTAAAAAAAAACGCCGAAATAAGTTAATTTAATATTTTGAAAAGTTGTTCTTTACCAGATTAGTACATTAAATATAAAGAAGTACGTGTTTCAAAGTATTAGAATTAACATTTCACTTTTATTCTAAACAAAAAACCATTTCCTTATGTGCACGATTTTGATGGTAATGTATTCATATGAAAATCAGGTGTTGCGTATAATTCAATGAGTTCCGCTATACGAAGCCTCGAGGCCTTTCATTTATTCGTTGTTTCAACAAACGTCCACAACGGGAAAGCGTCGACAAAACCTCCGTCGCGACGCCGACGCCGGTGTGCGACCCTCCGCTTGGTAAATGCAAAATTTGGGGACCAAACTCCAGGGTGTTAATTCCAAAAATAAATATTGCCACTGCTAATAATTTCTGTTATGTTGTTGGTAGATTCCAGAATGTATAATAGAGGAGTCTGCGAGGGCTGTATCAGTGTTTTGTCAACAGTAACCGCTTTAAACGACGAGAGAACAAAGAGTTTAGCTTAAATACGTGATTTTATAACAAAATTAGCGTAAAATAATACGCAGCAAACTTGGTTTAAAGAGATTAAATAGTAAAATAGTCGATTTAAAGTGGTCTTTAACGCATACAGCAATTATGATTTGTTTTAAACCAGCCATTTGTAAACTTACAAATAATAAATCTACGCGTGTTAAATCTATGACTTTAGAAGCTTTAAAAAAAAAGAAAGCATTTTTGTATTTTTTTAGTAAATTAGTTTTTAATTTGTCATATTTCAAATAGAAATATTGAAATTCAAACCATACAATGTCAATAGAAAAAATATTTTTATATGAAGCTATTAATACTAAAACAGCATTAAAAAGTAAGACTTATTTTGCGGCATGCACATTGAATGTGAACAGATCTATATTAATCTGGTTATAAATTTTCACTCGAAGCGTTTACCGGAGTTTCCTCTGTCTACAATTTATTCGGATTGAGCTTTGGCTAGATTTACATTGAAAATGCAAAGCTTTCCGCAGTTAATTTGATAGAGGGAAGCACCGTCGAAGGAAGGTTCGGGAGGAATGATCATCAGCCAGGCATTATACAATCTCCCCCATACTAAAATGTATGGAATAGGGTGCGCCAGGTTATGGGGTAGGAAAATGCAGCTGGGGGAAGATGAATGCCTTTTCCACAGCGCATTTTCATTGTTTGCATTCAAGAAAATGCAGGCCTCTGACTTTTTACTGAAATTTCAGTAGTATAGATAGGTATGTACTGCTGAAAGAAAATTGTCACAAGTTTGTGTTGGTGAATACGCGACGCGACGCGCGACGATGCGAA
>JAGVSP010005254.1:0-10802 GCA_022494985.1 Micrasema minimum
ACCTTTCTTAATATTGTGGATAATGCTTATCTCAGCCTTGCATTCTGCTCTAATTTCGACATTAGTGCACCTATCATACATAGTCTTACCACACATTCGCTTGAGAGATCGCATTTCAACTGCATTCAATCTAATATAACCTCAAGTTACAAATAAAGCATTCATCATCTGTATTCGGCTGAGAGACGCATTCAATCTACTTTCGTCCTTCTTTTTCCAACTCCACACTTCGTGATACAGTAAACCTTGGGTTTCCTTCCAGAATGGCGGTACGTGTGTAGACGGCGTGAATGACTACAGCTGCTCGTGCCCCGCGGAGCACGCCGGGCGCTACTGCGAGCTGGGCCCCGCGCTGTACCCCGCCGCCTCGCCCTGCGCGCACCACGAGTGCGTGCACGGCGTGTGCTACCTGCCGCAGCGGGCCGAGGCGCCCAACTCGGACTACCTGTGCAAGTGCGCGCCGGGGTACTCAGGTAAGCAGATAGGATTTCAGTTAGTTATAGCCTATAACTTATAGGTTATAGGTATTCCATGCGTTTATTTTACTTTTGACAGATAAAGTTCCGTAATTATTGACAGCCAACCGTAGACCGAAAAATGCAATACTTTATGTTATTGTTTTTACGATAGTTAAGCACATGTTCTTTAGCTCCGATATTTATCGATATCGATGTTTATTGAGCCTACTTATGCAACGAGGATTATTCAAGTTGATTTTTTTCGATGAAAAAATATAAAATGTGATTTAAATTAAAACCTATTTTTTCTTTGTTTGTCGCAACACAGAATTTCTCAATTTACATTACGACAATAAAATTGTCCTATGCATATTTGGGTTTTCTGTAGCTCCTGCACCCGATGACAAACTCCAACTAAGGAGTTTATCGGAACTGTACTTAAAAAGTTTTTTTTGTAAAAAAATTATGTATTTTTTGTAAAAAATTTTTATTGAATAAAGACTGTTCAAAAAAAAAAGTTTTACGACAGCGCTTTCGTAATATAAACTCTGCTTTAAACGTCTGGGTATGTTTATAAACTACAAAATGTTGAGCAAAAATTAAATATAAATGTGTTAAATTGATTACAACTTCTTCATAAATAAAGTCGATTTTTATGAGAAATCGATTCGGTAACGCATTAGGACAACCCTAATCGATACATAATCGAGCTGTCAAAAGTAAAATAAACGCTTGGAATAGGTATAGTTAGTTAGTTTCGAATATTCATTACTTCACACGGTATCTTTTATCTTGAAGGACGGCTATGCGAGTACCTCACGTCCCTGACTCTCGGCTACAACAACTCGTACGTTGAACTGGAGCCGCTGCGGACGCGCCCGGAGGCTAACGTGACCCTCGTGTTCAGCACGTCCCAGCAGAAACGGGGTCCTGCTGTACTTCGGCCAGCAGGAGCACTTGGCGGTGGAACTGTTCAACGGACGGATCAGGGCGAGCTTCGATATTGGAAATCATCCGGTTTCAACCATGTACAGGTAAATGAAGAAAGATACTATGTATTAACAAATCAAAAGAAAGATAACAAAAAATCCTCTTGGCCATTACGCTACGGAGGCCACCAAATTATCAAATTCCACCGTCTAAAGACTCGGCACTTAAGCCCACTTTATACAGTTTACTGTGTAGTTTCTTGTTCAGAAAACTACACAGTTTCTTGTACCGTTTTCTGACCAATAAAAACTGCGCGGTGTGAATTTTACCTTTACACGGCACAGTTTACTGTCTGTAGGATTGCACAGAACGCGACAGTCGGACCATAGAATACACAGTCGGACTGCCATAAATATTGCCAGACTAATAATCTCTATCGTCGCCTATCTTATCGATTTTTTTTAGCAGATCTATCGATTTTGTGGATATTTATCGAATCTACTGAAAATGTACCTACAACCGATTTATCGATTTTGGAGTCATTTTAATTTTGAAGCATTTATTTTATGCAATTATAAGCGCTGATAAATTCAACATATTATGAATAACTTTAGGAACTTCTACCGATTTTACAATTTGGCAACATTACTCATCGGTCAAATAGTCGTTATTCGATATTTTTGAATTTCGATCTAGGATTTCAGTTCATATTATTTTTTATTACATTATATTCATATTCGCCATAGTAAAAGTTTATCAAAGTAGATTAGTAATATTAGCGATAGTATTGAATATTATACGTATTATACTGTGGTAATGGCCGCGGGTGATGCGCGCGCCCAAACTGTGTGGAATTAGCGCACAGTAAAAATCTGACACTAGCACACAGTTTTCCATCCAGTTTTAGCTTTAGCGGGCTTTAGACCAATACAAAACGTGTGACGTAGATGTCCAGTGATGAAATAGATGCCTATTGATGACGTAGTGAGTGACGCAGTGGGTAACTAGACACCTCAGACACAGTAGTATGGAATGTCACTTCTCTACAATATTCTTGTTTGAAGGTCTTATACCATTTCTTTCCTTGTTGCCCCCAGTTTCGAGATGGTATCCGACGGCGCCTACCACAAAGTGGAGCTGCTGGCTATCAAGAAGAACTTCACGTTCCGGATAGACGGGGGCGCCAGCCGCACTATCGTGAACGAGGGCCCCAGGGAGCACCTGCGCCTCACCAGCCCGCTGTACCTCGGCGGGCTGCCTTGTCCACCCCCCCGGCCGCGAGGCCTACACCAAGTGGCACCTCCGGAACATCACCAGCTTCCGAGGTGACTTCCAAATATATTATTACTATAGGCAGGTTGGCAGGTTGCTGGTGTGGCAGCCTATATCTTGTGTACTGCTTCTTGCCTGCCTTCTGCATCTACTGACCGTAGTGGAGTGGACAACTAGGCCTGCCAACTTGTTCCACCCTACTGGGAAGGAAGTTTCCCTATATCTTGTGTACTGCTTCTTGTCTGCCTTCTGCATCTACTGACCGTAGTGGAGTGGACAACTAGGCCTGCCAACTTGTTCCACCCTACTGGGAAGGAAGTTTCCCTATATCTTGTGTACTGCTTCTTGTCTGCCTTCTGCATCTACTGACCGTAGTGGAGTGGACAACTAGGCCTGCCACTTGTTCCACCCTACTGGGAAGGAAGTTTCCCTATATCTTGTGTACTGCTTCTTGTCTGCCTTCTGCATCTACTGACCGTAGTGGAGTGGACAACTAGGCCTGCCAACTTGTTCCACCCTACTGGGAAGGAAGTTTCCCTATATCTTGTGTACTGCTTCTTGTCTGCCTTCTGCATCTACTGACCGTAGTGGAGTGGACAACTAGGCCTGCCAACTTGTTCCACCCTACTGGGAAGGAAGTTTCCCTATATCTTGTGTACTGCTTCTTGTCTGCCTTCTGCATCTACTGACCGTAGTGGAGTGGACAACTAGGCCTGCCAACTTGTTCCACCCTACTGGGAAGGAAGTTTCCCTATATCTTGTGTACTGCTTCTTGTCTGCCTTCTGCATCTACTGACCGTAGTGGAGTGGACAACTAGGCCTGCCAACTTGTTCCCACCTACTGGGAAGGAAGTTTCCCTTGGGGTTGAGGTGGAACTGGGGAGGATAGAGCTTCCAGTTGTGGCCCCGTAGGTTGGTGTTGGGATTCAGCTGATACATCTCGTGCAGGGGGCAGTCGTAGTTATCATTTAGTATCTTGTAAGTTTCAATTAAATTCCGTCGCTCTTCCAATGATGTAAGTCCTAATGCTTTTAATCTACATGTTGTGATTTGGACACACTTGTTTGTAACCTCTTGAGTATACAATGAAAGCCCCACCCTTTCCCTAGACTATTTTAAAGACTATTGAGTCTTTTTTCATTCCAGCCAACTCTACCGATTTTTTCAACAAGCTAAACCGCGATTTTAAGATTGTTAGTGTGATAGAAATACGGATGAATTTACGATTATGTACGCGAACAAATGCTTTCATTGTACCCCTACCACTGTCTCGGCTTTATGTATTATAATTGTCATTGTTTCCATCACCCAAACCAACCAGAGTCGGCCCAAATTAACAGTGGTAGGGATGTTAGTTTCTACCCCGATCATTATTTATTAGTAATTACTACCACCCGTGTGGAGACCGGTATCCCGCCTCGCCAGGCCCCCCATCCCAGACATAGAGTATAGTTATTGAGTGACCCCTTGAGTATAGTTATATGATTGTTTTGTGTGATTCAGGTTGCTTCAAGGAAGTGTGGATAAACCACAAGCCGGTGGATTTCACCAACGCCGCGCGCCAGGTCAGGATAACCCCCGGCTGCGCCCCGTCCGAGGAGACGGAGCTGGAGCCCACGGCCGATATGCTGGGAGACGTCAGAAACTCTCAGGTAACTGCACTATTTTATTTCTTTTATTCGGGATACAAACCGATGTACAGGTAATACATAATATAATTAAGTAATACAATAACATGCCTGCCATCCAATTATATGCATCCGCTAAGGAATATTAAACAACTAATCCAGCGAAGGCCGCATACATTCTCCTTTCCTTTTTAAAAGTAAAATCGATCACGTTGATCATCATGTCTCATCCTACCGAAAGGAATTGAAATGGCTTTTCTTTGAACAACGCATAAGCTTAAACGCCAATCTCTTTCCCTTTTATACAATATTCTTAATAACCCAACTGCACCGAGATACCTAGCAGATCATTTTATTTACCTCTCTGAGCATGGACTATCACTACGCTCATCCACTGTATTCCTAGCCATCACACTTCCTTTTTTACCAAATCATTCACTGTCCAGGCTGCAAGACTATGGAACCATTTACCACGGGATGTAAAAGATGCGCCCTCCGTATTTGTTTTTAAGAAACGTTTGAAGCATTACTACCTCTCCTCAAACCTCTAAAACATCCTTCATTCATCCTCTTCCCTATCCCTTTCCTTCCTTCCTCTATTCCATTTCCCCAGTCATATTTTAGTAAATATATGAATCTTGTTAGTAATGCTATGTAATTTTTAAAGCTGTCTTTCCACCAATACTCGGTACAATAAAAATCATCACTAAATAACTGAGGGTTCGTTGGAAGATATCGCTTAAAAGCAATAAAGCTTGCCCTTGTACTTTTGCTATGTAATTGTACATGAAGTTTTAAACAAATAAATAAAATGAAAAGAAATTATATAAGGAAAAGAATACAAGAAAAATGAATGAAGGAAAGTTAAGTTATTATACTGGCCCTGTCAGAGGAAACCCAGTTAGAATTTTTTAAATTTGCTAATGTTAAGTTCCAGGGAGTAAATCGAGAAATACATTTGTATGGGAAGCGACCACGAGTCACGTGGTGTGGTATGCTCCTAATGTATCAGTTTAGCTTTCTAGGGTTAAAGACGATAAGGTTTTGGTTGTTAGTTGTTCAGTGATCGACTTGTCTATCTGTCTGTTAGCAGGACGCCTGCGTCCCCAACCCGTGCAAGCGCGGCGGCAAGTGTGTCCAGGAGAGCGACTCGAGGAGCGACTACTCGTGTCGCTGTAAGCCGGGCACCAGGGGGCTACACTGCGAGATGCTCGCTTCAGTCGGTGAGTCAAACAAAACACAAGCTATTATAACTAAAGCTATCTTTATATGGCGCAGTTTACTACACAGTTTTCTGTGCAGTCTGAAAACGGTCCCGTATAAAGGTAAAACTGCATGAAAAACTGTGTGCTAGTGTCAGATTTAAGCTGACATGACAGTCAATGTTTTTTATGTAAACGTTTAAATAGACATTGGTTTATTGTATGCTTTTAAATACGTAAAAAAACAATAAACATATATACATAATTAGCTAAATATACAATTTCCTGAGAGCAAACATACGATAATAACTTACAATCGCGTTTCAAAAATACACATATTTAGCGTGTCTTTTGACAGAAGTTTGACAGACTGCACAGTTTTCTGAACAAGAAACTGTGTAGTTTTCTGAACAAGAAACTGTCTCATATAAAGTGGGCATAACTAACTGTGATGTATTGGTATGGGGGAATAAGGAATACACGGCTGTGACAATATTACGGGTTTATTATAATACAGGTTTAACTGTCTACGCTCCTCAGAGCTCTAACTTGAATGACGGGCACACAGCAGACATACTACATACACACACACGTTCGTACATCTTCTGTCACCCTCACACACAGTCTCTTTCACACACATATCTCACACTAACTAACTAACCATCACGCCATTTCCCCGAGAGGATAGAACGCCACACCACTCTGTCCTGGCACACTTCTCTTGCTTCCTCCACATTCATACATCTTCTCATGCACGCACGTCGATTATTCCCACTTCTTACATGCCCACTTGCTTTACTTGATCATGCCGCCCTCCTCGATTTCTACATCCAGGGACAGTTGCATCATATATTTTTTTAGCCGTTCTTTCATCATCCATTCGCTCTACATGACTGAACCATCGTAAAAGACCTTTCTTAATTTTGTCGATAACGCTTATCTCAGCCTTGCACTCTGCTCTAATTTGGACATTTGTACACCTATCATACATAGTCTTACCACACATAGATCGCATTTCAACAGCATTCAGTCTACTTTCATCCTTCTTTTTCCAACACCACGCTTCACTACCATACATAAGGGTTGGTACCAGAACTCCATTATGAACTGCCAATTATGAAATGCAAGCTATTATCATGTATAATTTATATTTTTTTGTATAAATATACCTCAAGGATGCTTTAAATATTGAATTTCACGGCCTGGCATACTTGACTTGTTTTATACATCTCCTCATGCACGCACGTCGATTATTCCGACTTCTAACATGCCCAAGGACTTGTGTTACTTGATCGTGCCATGTCTTTCTCGGCCTTCGGCTTCTACATCCAGGCACACACTCGCGTCATATATTATTTTAGCCGTTAGGGGATTTGAATACTGAAATAATGTGAATGTTTATGAAATATATATATTGATATCCCAACAGAGACAGAGAAACTCATGTGGATTATCTAGGCATTTTCAGGGCTTATGACCTGTCACTGGCTGGGTTAAGTGGCACTTTGATGTGTTACAACATTCCCCATTCCGCTCATCTGATAACCATACATGACAACATTTATCACAAGTGGTTTCACTTTCATGAGATATTTTTCACTGGTGACATCTGTTGAGAAAATCGCTAGGAATTTGTCAATCAACTTTTTTGGTGTAGGTTAGATTCATCCGAATTTAATTACTTACTAGATTATTATTATTATTATTATGGATAATTTATATAGCGCCGTTTTCGTATAAATATACCTCAAGGGTGCTTTAAATATTGAATTCAACGGTTTGGGAAATTTAAAGTGAGTGAAAACTCAATTTCTGAGTAGAAAATACCATTATCAAAATTAATCAAAAGATTTTGAGAACATATAGGTCTTAAGTCATCATCACTTCACTCTCACAGTTGCGCACTTCTGGTGGGAGAGCATTCCAAGCCACAGGGCCGCAACCGCAAAAGCGCGCGCTCTCCTAATTTGTGCGCTGATTACGGATTAGTACTAAAACCCTTCCTATAGCTGTAGATGTAGCTGATCGTAGTGTGAGACGTCTTTCAGCTAGTTTATCTGGAATGCAAAGCTCTTTTAATAGTCGATCGGAGCGGCATCATGCATGGCTTTGTACATTAGCCAACAGAGTTTGTATTCTACCCTTTGTGGAAAGCGCAGCCAGTGCAGTTTCTTTAGCAGTGGAGTGTTTTTTACTATTGTTTATTGTTTTAGGTGGTTCCACCATTCTTGGCGGTTCCAAAACTGCCGGTCCCAAGCTGAGGCAGCAAGTCAGTGTGGACTCCAGTACTGGTCTTACGCACGGTGAGTTTCTTCAGCTCTTAACACTATCCAACATGTCTGCCACAACCTGTCGATGACTTTTCATCATCATCGTGTTAGCCAGACAAGAAGCAGTACACAAGATATAGGCTAGGGTGTCCCTTATTTTTCAACTTGAACATTATTCTTATGTTAAAATCAAAAAACGATTTTTTTGGTTCTACGTGATTTTATTATCAAGTTAGTTAGTGAATAAAATGTACCTATAATAAAAAATAACATCTGTGAATTAGCGAAATTCCTTGACTAGTGAGTAGGTAAAGCAATAAAATTCACTCAAAAAGAGATTAAAGACCAACTGTTGGTCATATGCTATATTTTGTTTTTCACCCTACTAGAGTGTCCCTTATTTTTTCAACTTCATTATTATTTAATGCATAGGGGCCCACTTTCTTTTGTATTGCTATAAAACACTTGTTCAGAAAATTTCAGTTCATTTGGAGTACAGTAACCCGTACCGACTTGCATCGGAACATGTTCATACAACATGAAGGGAATTTCTTAAATTTGAAAAACTTTGAGGCCTCGTCGGCGACGTTAAAATCATTGTACACATATGAAATTTCGTATCTGAATAGGCCGTAGTAATTGCAAAAAAGATAGAGGGTATGCGTTTTCAAAATCAAAAAAAATTAATTATTTGGCCATATAAGGTGTGAGATATGTGTGTGAAAGAGACTGGGTGACAGAAGATGTACGAACGTGTGTGTATGTAGTATGTCTGCTGTGTGCCCGTCATTCCAAGTTAGAGCTCTGAGGAGCGTAGACAGTTAAACCCGTATTATAATAAACCCGTAATATTGTCACAGCCGTCTATTCCCTTATTCCCCCATACCAATACATCATATAAGGGACACCCTAATTTAGGCGCACCAGCAACCTGCCAACCTGCCTATAACAATAATAATAACGTGGCTTGTTCATCCTTCCAGTTGGCCTGTCGGGTCCGGGCCCCACGGGGGGCGGCGGAGCGTGCCGCAAGGAGGCGCAGCGCGAGCACACGACGGAGGGCACGTGTCGCTCGCGCCGCCCGCTGCGCACGGCGCGCTGCCGCGGCTCCTGCCCGCGCGGCTGCTGCTCGCCGCGCAATACCAAGCGCAGGAAGGTAACCAACAATATTATATCATTTATTTATTCAAGAATTAACAATACAAGCACCTTCTAATTTAATTACAAAATTTTCAAAATTTTTTTTGAAATGAATACAAATACTTGTAGACAAATGACTGGATTATACCCATGCTGGGCTGATATCAGATATTATAGATATCCCAACAGAGACAGAGAAACTCTGGAAACGAATGTGGGTTATCTAATGTGGGTTAAAAGATTTACCTACTGGTTAAGAATATAAAGCAAAAAAAAAAGTTGGAGAGACATCTTCAGGCGTCTTCTAGAGTAAGTAAATAAAGCTCGGTAGGGTTTTTTACCTGCTGGATTAAAACATTCTTGAATTAACAATGCAAGCACCTTAACATTAATTACAAAAATTTACTAATAAAAGATACAAATACTTGCCAAAAAAAAATGCTTTGCAATTTTCTTACAATGACGCCAGCATAGAAAAAATTTCTATAAAGCGGAACGACGAAGACGATTTCAATAAAAATATAGTAGTTCCAAAATTTGACATATACGGTTATCAGATGATGGGCGGAATGGGGAATGTTTGTAGTACGTCAAGTGGCCACTTAACCCAGCCAATGACAGGTCATAAGCCCTGTAACGCCTAGATAACCCACATTCGTTTCCAGAGTTTCTCTGTCTCTGTTGGGATATCAATAATTAAAAAAATTCACATTAAATATAAGCTTATGCCCATTTTCAGTTCAGTCATTTTATTTCAATTCTTCTAGGTATATGTTTGATTATTGTTTTGTCGTAGGTCCGCCTGTTCTGCGCCGACGGCTCCCGCCGCACCAAGGAGGTGGAGGTGGTGCGCAAGTGTGCCTGCGGCCGCCGCTGCGCGCGCCCCGGGCCCAACTGACTGCCAGGCGCGACCGACCCTGACCGTTCCAACAACCCGCGACGTAGAATAAGCCCTAGCCGTAAGTCACACAGGCGCCGAGACAAGAATCGCCAGCAAAAAGATATCCTAGACTCCAACACCAAAAGTATCCGCAAAGAGATTCTGGATTCGTTGGTCGTTGGTCGAAAGGTCATAGATTCTTCGGCAGCTGCGGCCGACGAGGATTTCGAGCCGCAGCTTCTTAGCCATAGTATAAGTTCTAGTTATGTAGGTTATGAGGATGAAAGTGGCGACACTCCGCGACAAACGGATCCCCCCGGTCGCGGAGATTTTCCGTACATCCATAGTTTAAGAGAAAACGACAGAAATGATCATAAAGCTAGCGAGGTCCACCAAAGAGACATAACCCACGATGTACATCCCTTTTCGTCGAATCTTAAAAGCGATTATGGAGATGAACACATCGACGATCGCGTGAGCATCAGCGGTTTTGGCTTCAACGCAACCGACGACACTGACGAAGAGCCGTTGATCATCGTTCCTGAAATTTTAAACAAGGAAAATGAAGACATCGACAAAGATATCAGAGCCATCGAAAACGACGATTTGTCACACTTTAATTTTGAATTTGAAATAAAAGATTATTCCGTTTCGTCTCTTGCTCCGATAATCGCAACAACAGAAACGATTCCCGAATCAGAAAATAAACCTCTCGACGATATTACTGGTTTTGTCAACACAGAACGAAATACAGAGATTTCCAAAGATCTTTTGAACAATGACGCCTTATTCCTTGATCAAATTATAGAAGTTACTTCTACTTTGGATGTGGACTACTCAAGCACTGAAGAAACATCGACAGCTGTTGAAATGACTGCAGAGGAAAAAGAAGTTTCTACTCCATATTATGCGAAGGACGTCCAAACCTCCACAGAGAATATCAAAGAAAATTCCGAACTTTTTTACGCTCTCGAGTACGGAGTTATGGACCAAATTTACATTTTAGTAAAAAAAGACGTTTA
>JAGVSP010005255.1:0-10724 GCA_022494985.1 Micrasema minimum
CCTGAAATTCTGTCACTTATTATTTTTAATGTGCCGTCTAGAAATACTCGTTATACCCTGCAATACTGCGCCAATAATACATCTACGGCATATGGGTGCAATTCTGTCATCAATAGACTCCACAATCTAGGCAATAAGTTTATGCATACTGGCGATACATTCGATGTCAATTTTAATGCCTACAAGTTGGCACTTCTAAATTATTTCAAAGGCCGAATGTATCGATTAGTGTGCATACAATTTGGGTCCTAAAGTTAAATGTTTTTAATGCAATGTTTATTTGATGCTGGATTATTTTAACATTTTTTATGTATATTATGATTTCGTGTATTTGCTGTAAATATTTAATATGTAAAAGGCACTGAGTGCCGTTTATCTTTAATAAAATAAAATAAAAAAAAAAAAAAATAAAATAAAAAAAAAAAATAAAATTGGAAAAAAAAACTTCAATGCTTGATTTCTCAAAACAGGTATATTAGAGTTAACGTTTTTTGCCAGTATACCCACGACTTAATCGCATCACCTCGGATGTCGACTTATTTCACGACAGTGGATCTTCCGTCAGGAGAGCACTTTCTAATTTGTAATTACTACTACTGTACTACTGTAATTAATTTGTAATGTTACTTTCTGTTTTTTCCTATAACCTTTAATATCTATTGCAGTATTATTTATAATTGTATTAAGAATGATTTGGATTTTTCTGTTATGTTCTTAATATCTTTTAAATAAATAAATAGTAATATTGCACGTCTGTTCCAGCCTGGAACGACAATCGCGCCTCGCAGATATGCGAAGACCTCCACTCGTGCGGCCCGGTGGTGTCCAGCCTGAGCGGGCTGCCGCTGTCTCCGTACTTCAGCGGGCCGAAACTCAAGTGGCTGGCGTCCAACGTCAGGTCGGTGCGTAGGGCGCTGGCCGACGACAGGTGCCTGTTCGGGACTGTGGATACGTGGCTTGTCTGGGTGAGATATCTTCTACTTTGTAATGCTTGGCTTTGGAGTTATGCCTCGTTTGTAACTCACGTTTAACAGTGTTTTCTAGTCTTCAGTACACCTTATAATTATAAACAATTATTCTAAAATAAATAAATAATAAAAATAATGTATAACCTATGTTCCTACAATAGGGTTCTTCCAGAAAACATGCATATCCTTGAAAATGCTATTTTTATAACTCCAACGATATAAAACATAATGATCAAAAATTTTGTTTTCATTTATAAATTTACGTTTTTAAAAACACGAAATTACGAGTGACTTTTAACGCCCATTATTGGCTAATGACGTCATAACCCGTCTACCGTAGAAGGCGTGAAATTCATTCCGTAGTGAGCGCCTATATTGCTGTGCGCTAAAAAATTCATATGACATCGTAAAAATTTTTAAAAAATTCCCTTGATATTGTAATTTTTCGATCATTTTTTTTAAATAAAAAATAAAAAATCGGAAAGAACCCAATTAATCTTAATTACTTGAAATTACAGCTAACTAGAACAAAAATACTTTGTTCTGGAAACTTTAATTTCCCATATGTAAATATATACATAACTAGAAAAATCGGAATCGAGTAGCACTTTTGAAAAAAAAAAAGCAAAATTCGTTTGCATGAAGAATGGCCATTAACGAAAAAAACGCATAAAAACGCTTCAAAAGAAGCCAAATTCTCTATCGGTTGAAGATAACGATCTTCCGAGCTACGGGCACGCATCACAGACATGCACGCGCTGTTATCGATGAGAAAACGACAATTATAGGGGAGCTTTCCTGCCGGAGGCTAGTATGACTCCTGTCCTTCCTCTGACTCTCTCCCTCTCATACGTAGAGAAGTGCGAGCGGAAGAGGGACAAAAACCCTGAATTCAGTATCGTTAATAGAACCCATTTCAATAAAAAATCATGTACTTTTTATTTTTAGGATTTATTATTTTTATTCCTAATAATTTTTACAAATTACGCACACCCTACTCACAGCTGGTCATCATGACTAAAAATGAACCCTGTATAGGCCGATACATGCATTTAGAAAATTAACGTCATTTTTCTGTCGCAGAATTTGACAGGAGGTACCAAAGGCGGCTTGCACATCACCGATGTAACCAATGCATCCCGAACTCAACTGATGAACTTAGAAACTTTAAATCAACGTTTTACAATCATGCCTAATGCGGCCTTGGCAAATCTGACAGTAATCAACTGTCACTATCATACAGTAAACATACTTTTAATTTGACAAATTGATCACACTAATTAAGAAAAAATGGAACTTAAATATTGTAATATGTTGATAAAAGGAAAGTTTTCATACAAATATGTACCCATGTTAGGACAATATGAAGCCAAAATATCATGTAATATCAACAATAATTATTTATCGATAAAATCAATTTACCTGTGAAACTCCTTTAACACCTTGACACTCTTTACACTCTTATGCTCACATCCAAGCATACTACAATTCAACCAATGCCAGTTTTTTGATTATTAAAATCAGGAAGTATCCACGTTATTTACTAGCAAAGCGATGAAAGTGACGTTACGAAAGTGACGTTTACGCGTCTGTTGTCAAACAAATATTAATAGCCGCCAGCAGGAGTGAAGTTGTCGCCTAACCAAAAATTTGCAAGCGCGTTACGCTCTATGGGAAACGGCGAAAGGGCCTTCTCTATAGCCTGGGCGCGTCATTACTCTATAGGGTACAATCATTATTGTACTTAATAATTTACGCTCTACTGAATGCAGAATTAGCCTAAGTGCATTTTTGAATAATAAATGGAGTTATGTAAATTCACCCAAAGCAATCTTATTTCGGTCAAACGGTTCTTAAGATCATACTCATGGCTGACTTCATTTTAATCCCGCGCATAAGCTCCTCTAGCCCCCAGCAACGTGGCATGGCTATTATTTATTACTATGGATAATTTAATGTAGCGCCGTTTTCGTATAAAAATAACCTAAAGGGCTGCTTCTAAATATTGAATTTAACGGCCCCGGGAAATTTAAAGTGAGTGAATAACTCAATTTCTGTGTAGAAAATACCATTTATCAAAATAATCAAAAAGATTTTGAGAACATATAGGTCTTAAGTTTCTTTCGAAACCATGCACTTTCTTCTCACAGTTGCGCACTTTGGTGTGAGAGCATTTCCAAGCCACATTGGCGCTAACCGCAAATAGCGCGCTCTCTCAAATTTTGTGAGCTCCATCCATATTCTTCTCAAGATGTATTAATGGTAGAAGAAGCAAGGGGAAATTGTGTCGCCAGGATAGAGTGGTGTGGCGTTTCTTATCTTTCTCTGCCTACCTATTCGGGAATGGCATCGATGATTAGTTTATGTTAGTTAATAGATTTTCTAACTACCTACGATAACTTTCGTATCCAATATTTCAACTAAGAGAAGGAGTTTGGAAAGGGATTTTGGATAGATCCACGAACCTGTCGTTGGCTGGTTTGAGTGATTGCGTGGCTAATCACTCGAACCCAGCCAATGATATTCCAGTAACCCATATTGTCAACAGGGATTTAGACCCAGTGGAAATTATTGGACAATATTTTTTCCTTGTTCTTTGTGATTTAGCAGAAATGGTCGATTTTAAAATTGTATGTTTTAATATTTCTAAGTGCTATTCAGGATAAACTATCAAAATACTTCCAGAGGATCAGATCCAGTGCTGATTGTGTTTGATGAAAAGTCAGTGATGGATCTGTTCTAGATGGCGAGATTACATTTCTGGGGTAAGTAGTTTTATATTCGTATATATCGTGTGTATCTGAGTGCCATATAAAAGCCCATCTTAGTTTCGTATCATTTGACTTATTTTTAGCAGCGAATTGATGTTTATCTCTGATTTCTCCTATCAATGACTTCTAGCAAAATGTCGACATTTCATAAAATCATCACTATGGTAACAACACGCGCAAGACATTTTACTTCTCAGATTTACAGGACCAATTAGTAAAACTATGTTTTTTATTGAGTTCAAGATACATTAGACTTGAAGTGGATTATTTTAGATACATTTTATTTCACTACATTTTAAATCTCATTGGGTAGATCGTCGCAACGCAAAATATATCTTATCACAATAACATTAAAAAAGATAAAAAAAATGTTTCATTTTCGACGTACGAAATGTACTTGAACATGTGAACAAATCATTGACTATCTCCTTTTAGAGAGATGGTGAATGGTTGTCTATGTCTTGATATTCTTATTTTATATACAGTTCTCATTAAAATTTACAAAATCTTGTCACGTAAGTTTTTAGGTATTTCAATTAAGTAAATAAATGGTTTGATTTTCCAGAGATTTTAGGCAAACCAACTATCTGCCTTGATGGGTCACATGTGCCTCAGGAGAAGGTCAGGCCAAAAAAACCTACAGATCCGTCTGCTTCCTTCAAAGACGTGAAGTGAGCAAACAGTGGTTATGTTATGTCATGTGTATGTGTGTTGTTGTATGTGTGTGGAGTGTGGTGTATGCGTTGGGAAATCTGAATATTTAAAACGCAGGAGAGGATAAGTCTAGTAAAAGAGAAAGAGGATACCACCGTCCTAGCAGACCGTCGATGACCATCCTACGGGTGTGTTCGGCGGAGCTGATGGATGCGGGCCTGACGTGGGAGGAGGGCGAGAAGGCTAGCTGGTGACAGGGTCTGCTGGAGGGATCTAGTGATGTCCACGTGCTCCACATAGGAGCAAACGTGGCAAAAGAAGAAGCATAAGAAGATGATAAGTAGGTTATTAAAATCTTTCTACCTGTTGGTGGTTAGAGAATATCATTAGTTTCAATAGTCAATCTTTGTAGCTGCAGGACGAGTTATAATCTAGCATCTAGCCCCTTGAGGCGTGTTTATGCAAAAACAGCGCAAAAAAAATGATCCTGAATCAAAAATATGTTAAATTTTTGATATTTTTTCATTATTTCAGATAGTACATTCTTCCCATGGTCTAGTCACAACAGTTGCCTACAAATTAGGAAAGCATGCACCAGCTGTTTACGCCTTAGAAGGTAAAATATATTTTACTAAATAATTTTTTACATGATTAAATTTAAGATGATGCTTACCTTTGAACAAAAATTCACAAAAAGGGGTTTCCATATAAATTTTCTAAAAATATACGCTTTCTAGGGTTCATTTCATAACACCTCTTATTATCAAATTCCAACGTCTAAAGACTCCAGCTCTTAGGCCAATACACGAAACGTGTGACATAGGTGTCTAGTGATGACGTAGATGCCTATTGATGACGTAGTGAGTGACGTAGTGGGTAACTAGACACCTAAGTGTGGAATGTCACTTCTCTCAAATTCTTGTTCGAAGAGGCCCACGCCATATCTTTAAACAAAAGTAGTTCTCGATTTTTTCTCCAGAATTTATCACAATTTTTTTCACACGATTTAGATATCTACCTGAAGCTTGTTGGTATCGTCTAATGCCCGCTGTATACAAGACAGTTTCTTGTTCAGAAAACTGTGCAGTCTGTCAAACTTCTGTCAAAAGACACGCTAAATATGTGTATTTTTGAAACGCGATTGTAAGTTATAATTGTATATTTAGCTAATAATGTAAATATGTTATTGGTTGTTTACGTATTTAAAAGCATACAATAAACCAATGTCTACTTAAACGTTTACATAAAAAAACATTAACTGTCATGTCAGCTTAAAATCTGACATAAGCACGCAGTTTTTTAAACAGTTTTCGTTGTATACGGGACCGTTTTCAGACTGCATAGAAAACTGCAGAAAACTGTCCCGTATATAGCGGGCTAAAGTTTTTTAAATGACATTTATATTTTTTTTTATTTATATTTTATATTTATTTATATTTATAATTTTTTGAAAGTAGGGTACAAATCACTTTTTGACGTCATTATTATAAAAGCAAAAGATTACAATATACAAAAAAATATCTCAAAATTATAATAAAAATAACATAACAAAACTATACAAATATAAATTAAACACGTCCAGGGATTTGGATCATCAAAATAGTCACCTATCTGGTAAAAGGCCTTCAGACATAATTTATTTTTAACAAATTAAAAAAAAAAATTGATACACAATGATAAGGATATAAATAAATTATACAAAAAATACGACAATATTTAATGTCTAAAATGTGCGCATAAATCATCGCTCTAGTGCCGAATTCCAGGGAGAAAATCGAGGAATACGATTATATGGAGTGTCGCAGGTCGTCTTAGGCTACAAAATTTCCTGCTTTTTTCCCCCTTTTTTCTTACAATGTATTTAGTATCTACTTTAACCCTGTGAGGATGAGAGACCGCCTGCAGATAGTGAAAGACGTGGGGGAGAGCCTGGAAGACGCGGCGAGGGCGGCCCCCACCACGGGAGACGTGTACTTCGTGCCGGCTTTCAACGGACTGTACGCGCCGTACTGGAGGAAAGACGCAAGAGGGTAAACACGGCTTTTTTTTACTTTGTATCAAATTGTTTTTTAAAAACATGTTTCATTACAGGTTTTTAACTAAGTTCTAAATGAAGAAATCCACTGCTACCCGGAATTAAATTTTAAAAATGCTTTCGTGTAGATGCGAATATTTAAAAATTTTGAAGTGGGATGAAATATCCCAAAAATGCACGCAAAAAAAAAAAAAAAATGTTTAAAATACCATTCATTTCAAAATTTTAAACAATGACGTCACTCCTTGTATCTAAGTGTTGTGTTTCCGGTTTCCGTTTAACCCTAGCGTAGTCACATTTCAAGAAAGTGGACCGCGTTCCATGGCATTTTAATATGGAATACAATCTACATACAAGCTTCTATCGCAAAACAAGATGGCCGCCTCTTAGTCTCCCTAGAACAGCTGTTAACAGTATATCTGACAGTTGAGTTGACGATATATTATCTGTCAGTTTGCATAGATTTTTGACAGTTTTGTTACTGGCTGGAAAAATACCATGCCGTTAGCCACTCGTTTTATGACGTCACTCCTGCAAAAATGACGCACTTAGTACATAGTAGTATTTGGCGCGGTATTTGAAATGTGCTGCTTGAAAAAATCGTATCTTCATTAAGAACACACAAAAAAAAATACTAAATAATTTTTTTGCTTAGTTAAATAGCACGCTAATAGAAAAAAAAATATTTAGAAAACAGTAACATTGCTAATTATATAATAGAGTAATACTCTAATTTGAATATTTATGTTAAAATTCTGCTCCAACCTAACTTATTTCCTACTCTCTGGTACACTTATTTTGGACTATTTGAAAGTAACTCCTAAAATTAAATATTTGGGTTCATGTATTGTTAAAATGCAATTTTTTCTTATATTAATGTATAAAACCTTGTTCCTTTTTAGAATAATCTGCGGTTTGACAGCATTCACAACAAAAAATCACCTCATCCGAGCTGCTTTAGAAGCAATTTGCTTCCAAACCAGGTAAATATTTACAAAACTTAATGAAAATTATGATTAATTCAATGTTTGTAGCACTCACTTTGTAATTTTCCATAATTATGAAAGTAAACACACTTTTCTTTTAAACTACTTATTGATTTTTAAAATGTCAACTGGTTTTGGAGATACTCCTTCTTCTTCAGGGCTTTGTAAAATCTTACAACCCATTTTTATTTATTTTTTACGGACATGAAAACCATTTAAACACAATGGCAACAAGGCACGCTAATTTCTCCCACTTGGCGACACTGTTGTAGATGTAGACCAATGTAGATATAGAAAACTGTCAAATACTGTTAAGTACGATTGTGTTGGGTGTTGATTTTGAATTTAAATTTAAAATGGTTGATAAATACGGTAGCTGGACTGAATGAGTGAATATAAAATAATACAATAAGGTGTGGGTTTAAATTTATCTCATTGTATTCTAATGAGCCACATTTTTCTTCTTTTTGTATCGCTAGGAAAACGATACATTTTTGTTGTTGAAAAGTATCGCGGTACAACACATAGTGAAGGCATTATTATGAGTTCAAAAATGTGAGAATTTACAAACAAAATCGCTTCGAACTTACAGAAATTTATTTTACAAAACTAAATATAGTTTTGACAGGTCTACATTTACAGTAGCGCCAACCTGGTGTCGATTTTGTGAACTTATCAAATTATCCTGCCATTACATGAATACTTTTTAAAAAAATTACAGGAAGAGGGTAAAACAATATTAAAAGACATAAAACTACGACAAAAGTACAAACTATTAGAATGATTAATTCATAACAAATTAGTTAACTCTTTCGTTCATGATAATCCTAATTCGCTAAGTTCTATTTTTCCTTGCACAGAGATGTACTGGAAGCCATGCACAAGGACTGCGGTTTCCCACTAAAGAAACTACACGTGGACGGCAAAATGAGCTCTAACAACCTCCTGATGCAACTGCAGGCAGATTTGTGTGGCATACCAGTGTGTAAGTACAATATTTTCTTATCAGAATGTTGTATTCTATACTTCAAAAATAGTTTATTTAGTCAAATAAATACTATCCATAAATAAAACAAAATCAAAAACAGCATTGGGGATACTTCACAAAGCGTGGTAGAGCTGTCAAAATTCCACAAGTTTTTACTCTCTGGATTATAGAGGTACAGCATAGAAATGGGCAAAGCTGTGATTGGTTGGATTTAAAAATCTTAACCTACTGTATAAATTTAGCTTTTAAATAGCTATTTGATTTTAAATTATTTTATTAAACCCAACCTATCATTAACCTACTGTATAAATTTCATAACCTATTTAGGATATTGCTTTAAATAGCTATTTGATTTAAATTATTTTGTTAAACCCAACCTATCTTAACCTACTGTATTATTTTCATAACCTATTATACTATGGATTTACCATAGACTAGTCCTCATAAAAATTACCACGCTTTGTGAAGTATGCCCACAGCATTTTTATATGAATTTGTGTGATTTGACTTAATCTAGTGGTACTAATGAAAGCATTTATAGGAAGAAAAAATGATTTTTTTCCAAGCTCAGATTTAAGTCACATTCGACTCCAAATATGATGAATATTCACCAGTTTTCGGGTTGTACTAGGAGTTTTGTTACTCCATGTATATCCGAGATACTAATGCAATAAAAACATATTTCAAACAAAGCCACCACCATGCCCCTTAATAATATTTATATGTGTTTTATTTAATTTTAAATTTGTCTACCTCAAAAATAAAACCATCCTTTATAAATTTTCCAATGACGTAATTATCTCTATTCGCCCAGCATTGCACCCCCACCTGAGACATTGTCCGCTACTTTTGTGTTCCAGACCGGTCCAAGGCGTGGGACATGACGGCCCTCGGAGTGGCCATGGCCGCCGGGATGGCCGTCCAGGTCTGGGACATCAACTCCTCGCAGCTCACCAACGGCGAGCCCTTCATACCCACCACCACTCTGGACGGTAATTGTCTTTGTAGATCTCCAGGGACTGCTGGATTCATTATGGAATTATGTAACTAACCATCACGCCATACCACTCTGTCCTGACAGACTTCCTTTGCTTCCTCTACATTCATACATCTGCTCATGCACATACGCCAATTATTCCCACTTTTCACTTGTACTTGGTCATGCCATGTCTTTCTCGGCCTTCCTCGGCTTCTGCATCCAGGCACACTTGCATTTAAACTTCTTTTAGCCGCTCTTTCATCACTCATTCTCTCCACGTGACCAAACCATCGTAAAAGCCCTTTCTTAATTTGGTCGATAATGCTTATCTCAGCCTTGTACTCTGCTCTAATTTGGACATTTGTACACCTATCATACATAGTCTTACCACACAGAGATCGCATTTCAACAGCATTCAGTCTACTTTCATCCTTCTTTTTCCAACACCACGCTTCACTACCATACATAAGGGTTGGTACCAGAACTCCGTTGTGTACTGCCAATTTTGCTTCTTTCGATAAGTTCTTATTTGCCAATAAGAATGAATTAATTATGTATCTGATTTTAAAAAATGCTAGCTTTTACATAACCACTAAAATCAGGACAAAGACGAGAGTGAAGCACTCTCCAAATAAATTTAATGTCATCTGAGTTTTTATTTTGCCACATATAATTTTTTATTTTTACTTTTTAGAATGAATATAGCGGTAGGAATGAACATGAAATATTTATGTAGCCAAATGCGCTATCTCTGTGCTATGAGGCAGACAACAAACAGCCCCTCTCCTGCTCTTAAATTACCCAAAGTTATTTGATTAAAATATGAAAAATTGTGACAGATTCTTAAATATTTTTCAGAACGCAACTCGCGATACACCAAGTGGAAAATGGCGGTAGAGAGATCCCTGGGGTGGGCGTTTACCAAGAAATCTGTTCATATGACTGGTGAGTGAATAATGTGTGTTGGAGTTAGAACAGAAAATTCATCAGGTTTCATTCAAAATCGCTGCAATGGTGAGGCTTGAAAGGGCTTTAACGTCTAGAGATCTTGGGGTGTTGTTTGATGCTCAGTTATCTTTCAATCTTTATATAGTTAATCTATGTAATGACTCCATTAAAATGCTTGGTTTTGTTCTTAGAAATGCCAAGATCTTTTTCAACACTCAGGTTATGAGGACATTGTTCAATTCTTTGGTAAGAAGTCGATTGGAGTTTGATATTATCCTTGGCTCTTCCCAACCGACTTCTTACTAGGGATGCTAGGCTATCAGTCATTATGGAGGAGGAGGGACGTCCATTTGGGTGTTCACTTCTTCCAGGCGATTGGTGGTCGCATGTAGGTC
>JAGVSP010005256.1:0-11611 GCA_022494985.1 Micrasema minimum
CGTAAAATTAAAGCATTAAACATTAAATCTGATCTGATCCAATAAAAGAAATTAAAGATACCTATCTATTTTCTATAACATAAAATCAATATAGGCAGATATTTATATGAGTACTTTTAAATATTATCATTCTTCGTGTATTTTAATACTGTTAAACCAGTTTAAATGGAGTAATATTGATAACGTTAATTAAATCCCCCTTAAAAATATAAGTCGATATTTCAAAGTTACACTTTTTATGATAAACCTAAGAGCCACATAATAAAGCTATCGTTAATACTATCTGCTACCTTTTACTACAATTCAATCAATATGTTTAAATACATTAATTATTATTATCTACAAAACTAAATTAATTACTTTATTATGTACTTCTTCGTGTTAAGAAAATATCAAAGAGAATTTGGAATGAGATAAAGACGTAACGGAAAATGTGTGTGACAGAACTAAAAATTCCATATTTGAATTTGATTGCGTTATTATGAAATTTAAATACCTTCACGGAACGGTATTATGTTGGTGTATAATAGACTTGTCAATATAAATATTATAATATTATGTTTCATCAAAAGAGGCTAAATTTGACCAAAAGAGGATTTGTATATTTGAGAAGTATGTTTACAAGAGGTGGAAATGTGGATGAGGACATTGAGAGAAGGGTTAGTGCCGGTAACAGAATTAATGGTGCCTTGAAATCGATAGTGGCAAATAAGAACTTATCGAAATAAGCAAAATCGGCAGTACACAACGGAGTTCTGGTACCAACCCTTATGTATGGAAGCGAAGCATGGAGTTGGAAAAATAAGGATGAATGAATGTGTGGTAAAACTGTGTATGATAGGTGCACTAATGTTGAAATCAGAGCGGAATGCAAGGCTAAGCGATAAGAGATAAGCATTATCGACAAAATTAAGAAAGGTCTTTTACGTTCGTTCGGTCATGTAGAGCGAATGGATGATGAAAGGACGGCTAAAAAAAATTATTAAAAAATCACATTTAAATAAATATTTTACCTTAACCCCATCGGGAATCGAGCCCGGGACCTCATGCATGGCAGCTCAATGCTTTACCACTTCACCACGAGGTGGTTCGGGGTAGATATGAAATATTCCCCAAAAAATAACATAAAAATGAATTTATATTATTGCAATCAGGGGGGGACGAGCCCATGCAACAAGTATTTAACAAGCCCATTGATATATCAGCAACGCAGACAGTTAGTTGGCCAGTAATGGATGCATCATTACCTCGTTGTGGAGGAGGGTATTTGGTTCCAATCCAGCGCACAGCTTCTTCCCGTCACTAACATCGCTAATACGGATGCCCTCGGAGACAACGTAATTTGTTTCTGTACAGCACCGGCCATAAGAAACAACGAAATTACACATTTTATTTGTTTTAAAAAAAAATAAAAAAATTGTACGCCACGTAGCATAATGGTAGCGCATTTGGCTACCGTGCATAAGGTTGCGGGATCGATTCCCATCGGGGTTAACATGAAATATTAATATACATGTGATTTTCATATTATTATTTCATGTGCGATACCTTGGACTGGTACTAAAGTATATGACTAATAATTTTACCTTCATGTAATAAAATGATCAAGAATCATTGCATTAATTTGGTGCACAGATGCAGTGCGCCATGCACTATTAGGTGTGAATAAGGGAAAGTAGCAGTACAAAAAAGGTATGGCGTTGGCTCCAATCTAAAAAAAAAGTCGTACTAATTTTGCTTGTGTGACTCTAAACACGAAATATTTTCTATGCTTTTTGGTATTAAATTAATAAGAAAACTATAATATCATAACTTTTATACGTTTCATCATCATCATCATCATACCATATCCGCTCCCTATGTGGAGCATATGGAATCCACAAACTGCTCCAGGCTAAGCGATCGGCCGCTAGCTCCCGCGCATCCTCCCAAGTCAAGTCTACGTCCCGCAGCTCTGACGGAAACTGCCGTAGAATTGTCAACAACGGACGGCCAGGATGCCGAGAACCTTATTCATTTACTCTTCCAAAATTAATAAAACGAAATTTCATGCCATTTTAATAATAATAATAATAACGTGCGAGCATGAGAAGATGTATGAATGTGGAGGAAGCAAGAGAAGTATGCCAGTACAGAGTGGTGTGGTGTTCTTTCCTCGCATGGTGGTTAGTTAGTTTGAATAAAAAATATTCGCGACATGACGTTTGGGCGGATTATATATGTGCGGAATGGGGAATGTTGTAGATACATCAAGTGGCCACTTAACCAGCCAATGACAGGTCATAAGTTCTGTAAACGTCTAGATAATCAAAGGCATTCATTTCCAGATCTTGTCTGTTTTGATAATAATGGTAAAAACGCTTTTTATCATTTTTAATGATCGTGGTTCAAATAATTGTAGCCGTGATGTACGAACAAAACCCATAATTTATTATCTTACATCGCCTTAACTCTCTACGTCCGGAAGTCAGATTTTGTTGTTAATAATTTGTTAATATATAATTTGTTTCAGGTGTGAGTTATTTCGATAAAGCAATGTACATAATTATTTTGTCCCGGGTGTAAGCTTCACGTCATCGCAACAAATATTGAAACAAGTCTGTTTTTAATCCATCGTGAGAAAATATTGACATTCGTGTATGTGTTCATTACAACATGTGTTTTTTTATTATTTTTTAATGAGATGTTTGGCATTAATTGACTTATGCCCCTTGACCCTATTTACATACCTCATAAAATTGACATAAAACACGTTTTCAGAACATTTCACGATTTTATTTACATAGTTTTAAAAACAAAGTAACATATTTTTATAAAAAAATTTGAAAATCAGCTTACCACACACTGAAATTTAAATTTTAAGTTGTTAATTCGTCACCCCCTTTCAGTGGTATTTTGTGTGACTTACATACCAAGAAGAATATTTGAAAATATAATGTGTACAAATACAGTCTGCCAAGATAGAGTGGTGAGGCGTCCTAATCTTTCTGCCTACCACATCAGAGATATTGCGCGATAGTTGAAAAAAATAGTATTGATTCTCCACCACGTGAATTACGGCCGCTTTCCCATACAAATGTATTCCTCGATTTTCTCCCTGGAATTTAACATTAGAGCGATGATTATTTCACACATTTAAGATATCAACCAGATGCGTGATTGTATTGTCTTATTTTTTAAACAACAACAAAAAAAAGATTAAAAAAAGTAAGATGATACAACACGCATCTGGTCGATATCTAAAATGTTTACGTAAAAGCTTTTGCTATGCAAGTTACCTATTACCTTGACTAACAAAAATAGGACACAAAATGCCGAGCACTCTTCAAGTCGATCGGAAGACTGTTGATGTCCATCAATAGTCCGCCTTCTCCATTATGAGTTTTCCCTGGTTTTCTCATCATCTCAGGCAGATGCGGAGAAGTTCCCTTTCCTCCACATCACCATGTATCCCGCCTGATCCCAACACAATATATGAATAATCAATTATAACAGTCAATAATAGAAAATCTATTTGATGAAATATAAACCATGTAACTTACTAACTTACTAACCATTACGCCATTTCCCCGTAGTGGTATGCAGAGAGGATAGAACGTCATACCACTCTGTCCTGACAGACTTCCTTTGCTTCCTCTACATTCATATCTCTTCTTATGCACATACGCCGGTTATTCCGACTTTTCACATGACCACTTTCAAGTACTTGACGTACTTGGTCATGCCATGTCTTTCTCGGCGTCCTTCCGCGGCTTCTACATCCAGGCACACTTGCATTTAAACTTCTTTTAGCCGTTTTTTCATCACTCATTCGCTCCACATGACCAAACCATCGTAAAAGCCCTTTCTTAATTTTGGTCGATAATGCTTATCTCAGCCTTGCACTCTGCTCTAATTTCGACATTTGTACATCTATCATATATAGTCTTACTACACATTCGCCTGAGAGATTGCATTTCAACAGCATTTAGTCTACTTTCATCTTCTTTTTTTCCAACACCACGCTTCACTACCATACATAAGGGTTGGTACCAGAACTCCGTTGTGTACTGCCAATTTTGCTTCTTTCGATAAGTTCTTATTTGCCACTATCGATTTCAAGGCACCATTAACTCTGTTTCCGGCACTAACCCTTCTCTCAATGTCCTTATCCACATTTACACCTCTTGTAAACATACTTCCCAAATATACAAATTCTTCAACCTGCTTCAATCTGTCTCCATTTACTATAATATTACATACGGTCATATTAAAAATAAATGTAAGTCCTTTTTTTAAAAAAAAGGTACCTACTTACGACTTGCAACCTGCGTGCGAGATACGAAAAACCCTACATAAATATATTCAAAAGTGTTTTTTAATCATCCCATATACATGTAAGTATTTAGTAAACATCTTGATTGTGAAATATATTATAAATAACATTCTAATTAATGATTTATCAGAGAATCGAAGAACAATTTATTATGCCCTGCAGATATTGGCGGAGATATTATAGTAAAGAAATCTTTATAATGGTACCACTGAATATGTTTTAGTATGTAACATACATGTCGTGTCTTGTACTTTAAATCTAACTCCCATAAAGATGTAGCTTTGAAGACCTAAGTGCGCATGTTTTTAATTTATAAGGCACACATAAGCTTAGACTTAAAAGCAACTAAGTTTTTAGAGGGTAACAACCATTGGTAAGAGTATGGATATTCGTAATTTTGTGTAATTTCACCACCCTCCCATGTGTGTGGACGTCACTAGATCCCTCTAGAAGACCCTGTCAGAAGAAACAGCCCATGTTCAGACTATGGATCAAATGCAATAAAAATATTGATATAATGCAAACCTAATTCCTTGAAATTTTAACATCATAATTTCAATACCACAGAAACTGTATAGATATTGGTTAATATTACATTCATAGGCATCAGGTTCTCGGCGTTCTGGACGTCCACTGTTGGCAGTCGTCAGAGTTGCGGGACGTGGACCTGACTTGGGAGGATGCAGGCTGGCGGCCGATCGCTTGGCTTGGAAGTAGTTGTGGAATCCATATGCTCCACGTAGGGAGCGGATATGGTATGATGATGATGATGATGATTAAGCGATTAAGCGATTATTTATAATAATGGTACCGAAGATTACATATTTTTCACACATAAAAAATGATAACTTCACATAAACATATTATTATTATACGGTAATTAAATTAAACGTCTCATGTTACCGTTAGTAGATAATAGTAGTTTGAAGAAGTATTAAACGGCTGAGCTTTCATTACCTTCAAATAAAGATAAATCTCTATCCACCATTTTGTAATCGAGCTTCTCATTTCGTAAGTAACAGAACATCTTTTTAAATTTTATTTTCCAGTTTTATTATCGATTAATTAAGAGTAGTTATCGACGCGTAGAAATTTATATTTTACGCGTGTAATCTGATTTATTTCACCCACCTAATATTTTTCCTAACACTTCTTTTACTGAAACCCATGCAATTAGGTACTTGTCTTTAAATAATAACCTTTTAACGATGTGAGGGATTCGTTTCTACGACGTGAAATATACCCGTCAACGCCCTCCATTAAAAATTCAATCAACATAAAAAATAACGATTTATGAAAAAGATAAGTTCATGATTACCTATTCTGTGTAATTAAAATATAGGTGTTGATTTACATACTGGGTGTTCACTAAGAACCATCGTTATCATCATTCCGTATCCACTCCCTATGTGGAGCATATGGATTCCACAAACTACCTCCAAGCCACGCAATCTTGATGCATATGGAAATATTTTTCATATTATTTTTTAAAAATTAAAGTACGATAACTTCAAAAAACGTTGAATGGATTTACGAGCTTCGGCAGCATAGCAACGAAACTTTTTTACATGAAGGCAAGATAATCAGTCTTACACTTCTCAATCGTAGGTATGACCTCTGAAATAATTTAAAATGATAAAATGATGACAATAGTTTTATATATTTCATTTTCGGATCTCTACAAAGATAGATTGGATTTTTTCAAATTCGGGAATATGGATATTTGAGCGTTTACAGGGATTATGACCTGTCATTGGCCCCAGCCCATTAAGAGGCCACTTGACGAACTACAACATTCCCCATTTCGATTATTAGCGAATATCCACACAATGTAACATTTTTGATTTTGCTTATATATGTTACACGTTTAAAACCATCCACAAGGGCGTTTTTAACGACATCTATTTATTGATATTGAAATTAAGTGTTTTATTAGTATTTTATTACTTCATATGTTTTATGTATTTATGTTTTGTTTTCAAATGTGCTTTTATTTTTAGTTGGCCACCCCATTATGCCCTGAGCCCTGAATAATAATTAAGCTCGTGTAATTAAGTACACATTTACTACATAAAGCAACTTCCATACCGACTGAGCAACTTGGTAGCAGAGATAATAACAGGCACGCAGATACCTGCTATACCGACTGTCTACATTTACATAACACTTAGAACAATATTATCAAATCCGTACTTGAATACATTTTCGGTCTTTCTAAATTTAAGCTTAAATATAAATTTTATAATTTTATTCATCCAATTGCCTCTAACTTAAGAAATTGGCTACCAACTTCTCCCATAGGTCTTCATAAGTCAGGTTCACGTCCCTTAGTTCTGATGTAAGCGCTGCAAACGGATCTATCGTTGAAAAATTAAAATTAAATGTAATTGTATTAAAATCAACGCCTTCTCTCCCTTATCCGTTACATCCATACGTATTGGTGCATAGGGCACTGCACTGCTCCTGGTAAGTGCATCTTGATCATTTGTAACATGAAAGCAAGGAAATTAGTCATACGAATCCAACTAACAAATATGAAAATCAGACTCAAATGAATATTTCATATTGACTCCTACCGGGAATCGAACTCGTGACCTCATACATGGCAGCCTAACGCGTTACCGCTACACCACGAGGCGGAAAAGACTAAACGATCTTCTAACGTAACACACAACAACATGTTTGGACTTATAATTACTTCGATAAAAGATAAAAACAGAAAAAGTCATGTCAAAACACAAATAACTCAAAAAATTATGGGTAATGTACCATTTAAAATATCATTACGGTGACTCTTAAGATTGCTGTTTCTTCAGTTCTCACGATTTGTCAGCTTTTTTGTGAACTGCTTCTGATAAGTGTGAAAAGTTAACCCGCTCACGCCCAGCCGGGGTAAAATCGGGACGTCGGCCCTCAAACGGAGTTGAATTCGGGACACCGAGCCCCAAACGAGGTACAAAATCGGGACAAAAACTAAAAAAAAAGGCCCGTTTAACAGAAAACATCGAACCAAAAAAAAAAAATTAGTTCTGATGGGGTGGTTCCCTTTTGAGACTCAATTAGTGCCAGTTTGTTACTGTTGCCGTGATTTTAAACTTATTAAGGTGGGTCGATATTTTTATAAAAAAAAAACTACTTTTACTCGTAACTCGTAACTACCCCCATCACTTTATGGACATCTCTCCGGGAAGAGGCTTGTAAGGTATTTTATTTACATTAAATGATTTAATATTAAATAAATATGCGCGTAGATTTTCACGGTCGTTGTTAATTCTATTTGCTTTGTTTTTTGGATTATATTCTTCGACGTGAATACTTTACCCTGAAGATGGCGCCTGCAACGGTGGCCGAAACGTTGGAGAAGAAAAAAACATAACATGGGATTACTCGTGTGACAAATACATAAATAAATAATTCTATTTTCTTAGATAGTTTGCGTCAAAACAACGAGATGTAGACCTGGCCTGACCATGGAGCAGTTTGCGGAATCCATTTGCTTTACATTGGAAGCGGACATGGCATTATGATGATGATGATTTACATGAAAATGTTTATATAAACACACGTAATAAGCTTAAAAAATTATTTGATTAAAAAGTATTTTTTAAATATCCATTTTTTCATAATAAATATATATATGTTTCGGTCCACCCTAATGCACATGCGTGCCTGAATCTTAAGCTGACTTATAATAATGTCACTTTTGTAATCACGACCGGTGCATTTGAAAGGATAGGAAAATATTTGATTAAAAATCTAATTGACTTTAATTTTTATTAAAGTATTAAGATTATGCGGCACCTTTGTAACCTTTATCGTGCAGCTATATTGATGTTTAATAATATTTCCTCAGAAATTTTGGTCTAATTAAAATAATAATCAATTAAAACCCCGTCACACGACATAACGTAGATATTGGAAATTTTCGTTTAGAAAGTAACATTATTAAGTCCGCCTCGTGGTTTAGCGGTAGCACGTTGGGCTGCCATGCATGAGGTCGCGGGTTCAATTCCCGAAAGGGGTCAATATGAAATATTGATTTAAAATGGGATTTTCACTTTAAAATATTTCGTACTTATGTGATAGGTACCTTGGACTGGTGCTGAAGCGTAAGATTGGTCGTCTTTCCTTCATGTAACAAAAAGATCAATATTCACTGCACTTGGTGTGTCAATTAAGTACCCTCTGCACCATTGGATGCAGATAAGGGAGAGAAATAGTAATATTATTTATTACCTTATTATGATGAAACTACTACTATTCTTCCGTTTAGTCGCTTGCCCTTGATTGAGCAGTCGTGGTCTTGCAATAGAAGTGAAGCTTGCCACCAGAATTCGCTTCCATCAGTCTCTGTCTCCAGCGCTTTAACATTAGCATTTAATGACTTAAGATAGTTCTACTAATTCTAGTGATGTGCCGGCACCGAGAACAATTCGCATTAGGGTGACGCGCCCAGAAATAAACTGGGCCCGCGTCATATCAGAAAAAAAATCGCATTTTTTTTCATCAGACTGAATGAACAGTTAGGTCCTATTTTTTTTTTTTCAATAAAAAGGATATATTTGCAGTAAAAAAAAATTGAATTTATGATAAATAATGAAGTGGTTATTCATAATTTTAAGTCTCGTTTCATTCTCGTATTTTTATTTTATTTCGATTGGCGTTTAATTAATTTCTTTAATCGTGTTTTTAGTGAATTCATTCTGCTGTAGATAGCAGGTTTCCACTCTAAGCTGACGATGTTATGTACCTGTAAATGTTTATTTGTTTAAGTTTAACCCATACACGGCGTACTGCATGGTACTGGGTTTGGGAAACTGAGGATTAAACTATGTTCCTGTACAAGACAGCTTCTGGTTAAGATATTTGTTTACAGTGTGTAGGTCTTCATTATTCAGGGTTGCCAAAATTTAACAAATTAAATAAATAGTGTATTCAAACTGGATCCGCCACGATGAGGCTCTCTGGTAACTTCGTCCGAACGAGGATCGGAATATGGAAGGACTTACCAGAACTGGATTCAACAGGGCGGGAAGTGACGATGAAGGACCGCCAGGAAGGGCGAAGTATCCTGGAATACTCTGGAAACACCACGTTGAAGTGGCGCGGCGGGACACAAACGAGGGGCACAGCGTTCTATAAACTCACTTTCACCGAGGGGGATGCGGAAATTGGTTTCTGGGAAGCTTGGAGATGGATGGCAAGTATGACGAGGGGATTTTGGTGAAAAAGAACGAAGGAAGATCAGGTATTGGAGTTCACGAAAATGAATTTTGCGAGGTCAGAATAATGTTGCCGCGCTGAGCGGATTTTCGAGACTGACGCGGTGTTGGAAATAGGTGACAAATAGAATAGAATGGATGAAGGTAGGGAATAAATTTTGGAAGGAATCCGAACTACCTATCACCAGAGAGTACCATAAATGGCCAAACCACAAACATTTATTTATTGATTTATTATTCATTTAAGAAAATTTTACAGTTGTACATACATACATACGTGAAAGTTTTTCAAAATTTTTATAAATAAAACTCTAATCTCTGTTACAAATCGAAACATTAATAAAACGAAAATTACATTCGATGACTTTTTCTTTCGAAAACTGTGTTTTCAATCAAATTTTCAAATAAATATGGATTGGTGGGTATCTTACATTGTTAAATGTTTTGCATTTTTAAAAAATGTGCCTGATAATTAAAATTATTATAGTAAGTTCTATCAAATAAATGTCAACTTAATCAATGATTATAATTCATTTAATGTCTTAATGTGAGTTGAGCGTGTTTATTTCCTACATTGACTAGGCGTATTTCGAATACTGACATAAAAATTATAATATGAATTATATTCTATTCGTTTTAGTATTGATAATAATGTTTTTATTCCAAACTTCGAGGAGATGAGTGCAAGTCCCTAAGGTAGTTTCAAATATTAACAAATAACTCTAACCAAAATTTATAGGTAAATCTTTTATAAAAGAAGGGATGAAATACCAATTAGTTGTCGAAATCAGGTTTTATTTAACGGCAACCCTGATTGTAGGTAAACTATTTTCTGTATCCTTAACCCACACGGTGTTCTGGTATTGCCAGGGGCACAAAAGATACACAAAAAAGGACAAAAAAAGAGCGGGCGGCATTATCTAACGACTCTTGGTGTGAGATTGTAACCCTAGATATACTATGAGTTCAGGCGGTAATAAAATATTTTTTTTATTTTTATTTTTATTTTATTACCCTAATTAAAATCATATTTGTGATCGGATCAGGGTATTAAAGTCTCATCGCTTTTATACGGAAAATTTATTAGAGAATTTTACATTACAAAATTACTTTAAAATCGAATGAACTCTATAAATAAATATTATTTGTTATTTGAAATATATAAACCATAAAAATGCTTTCCTATTTTATAATGTATCAGGTTTCTAGCATCCTGAACGTCCATTGCTAATAATTCGTTGGCAGTTAACGTCAGAAATCCGGATCGTGGAACTGTCTTGGAGTAAGGACGGGAGTTGGTAGCCGATTGCTTAGATTGAAGGATGTTCCTTACAAAGTCATACCACCGCACACCTAATATTCTTCTAAGACTCTTATTCTAAAAACTCAGAAGTCTGCTATTTTGGGCCCTGGTTAGGAGCCATGTTTCGCAGCCATAGAGGAGAACAGGTGCAAGCAGGAACCTACGTGTTTACATACCCATTAACAAATAAGGTTTTTTTATTTTCTATTTACTCAAAAAACCTCTCACAGCAACTTACGAAGTCAGTATTTTTAAAATATCTATAGATATAAATAAAAAAATTATGCCCGCAGAAAAAAGATTTAAATAATTACATTTTACATTATGAAAACATGTTGTTTTTGTTTATTTACAATCGTGTTTTACATCAATTCCCACCCCGATTTATAAAACTCGACGCGCGAAGGGTAGATATCTACCCAAGTACTATTTATAAAAAACCCTCTCTTTCCCCGACTTTGAAGGACCGATCTGCAACGGAATGTGTCCGTTTTGAGGATGGTTTAAATCAACTTGTTTACACGGGGGATCCTGTGATGTCAGGGGAACAACACACGCTTGGGGAATACGCAAGATTTGTATATGTCTATGTCTACAAAACCGTAACCTGTTGTCTGAGCTATTGATGTATGCATGCCGCATCATCCTTGTTCACAGCTATGTTCGGAAAAGGCGATTTTACACAGCTAGCTTTGATCGGAAGCCCTTGTACTTCATGGTTCATTAAAATAAAAATGAAAAAAATATGACGTAATTATTAATTCTTTTTCT